>JAFIDM010027159.1:0-12850 GCA_023159025.1 Thereuonema tuberculata
TGGATTTATTATTGTTGCAATATAGGCAATGTTATAATTTTTAAATTATTAATTGTTATTAGTAAATTATTGGTTTATTGTTTATCAATATGTTAGTAATGACATGATTCTTATTACTGTATAAGATTATATATTTTGTTGAATTAATGCTCGTTATCCTGTTTTGTTATTTTTAAATTATTATTTCATCATGTAGCTTGATAAAGGAAAGTCGTATTATCTTCCGAAAATTTGTGTATATAAAGCATATTAAATATTTATTTATGTTTTTAAGAGTGATGAGGTATTATTTATGAATTATGAGACTTTTAAGAGATTAGGAGGAAATATAGATTAGTCTGTTAATGTTTATCTGTTAGAATTATAAAATTTTAGTTAAAAAAAATACTTCATGGTTTTTAATTTATCTTAACTATTTTATATTTTATTTTAATTATTGGTTCTTTAATTAACATTGAAAAGAAATCATTAAAATTTTATTTCTTTAATATTAAATGTATGTGTTTAAACAAGATACCTGTTCAGTTAGTATAATTAAGAAACACAAGGAAGCATAAGTTTCACAAGGATTATTTTCTCTCAAAATAAATGTTTAAATCCAGTAAACCTTCCATACAGAAATGAAAGTGTTAGATTACAATTATAGTAATATTGTTTTTTATATTTGAGGAGGGCAATATTAGTAACCCCTTTTTTTTTAATATTAAAAATAATTTCATTTAAGTCTTTAATAATTTTGAATTAAGTTTTTTTTTATCTCTATTTAGAGAACATTCTTAAACAAAACATATATAAAAAAATAAAAATATCAAATCCATTTCAATACGTGCTCAATATTTAAATATTGAAATGGATTTCATATTGAAATTTTACAGTCATTTTTTAAAATCCTGTTAAATTTCTTTCAGGTGTAAACATGCCTTCGTGTTGTTGTGTGCCTGGATGCAGGCTCAATTTAGAAATGAGAAGAGGTGACAAAAGTCTTTCAATTTCCAAAAGACACACAACATTGGAATTTTTGCTTTATGTATTTAAAAACAAAAGCTGAAAAATTAGAAAATCATGAATTACTTGTAGATTTGCTGTTAGATGAGATTATTGTAAGACCTGAAATTAATTTATCTGTGAATACTTTGTCTGGCTTCAGTGCAAACAAAACTTTACAGGCTGACAACAGCGTACAGATTTTTATAATATCTTTTATATATTCAGACAATAAAGATGTTGCAGCCCTTATTCCTGTTAAAAATTTAACTGCTAGTGATCTGCAAGAAATGACAAGAGCAGATAATCGAAATTGTAAAAAAGCTGGATACCCTATTATTAGTATCATTGCTGACAACAGGATCAACAGAAATATCTTCACTCAGTTCGTGGTGGTGCGTTAACAACTTTAATAAGTAATTCCAGAAACGGTGAATTGAAAATTTTCATAGTTTTTGATTCGGTTCATATTTTTAAGAGCATCAGAAATAATGGGATTAACCAACAAACCGAGAAGGCTTCATTTTTTTCCCTCAGATCAGGGAACTACTAAAATTTTTACAGTATCATTTAAAGATTTGAAATTAATTCATGTGAATTAAAAAGCAGCTTAGTAAACTTGCTCCAAAATTAAATGAGAAAGCTCTTTCTCCAAGTAACCTTAAAAGACAGAATGTTAGTTTATGTTTGAGAATTTTTCATGAAACAAATATTGTTGCGGCATCACTTTTGGACAATCAGAATAGTGAAGGACTTGTTGAATTTTTGAAGATCGTAATAAAGTGGTGGAAATCAACATCAAGAACACTAGAAAAGGTCATGATAATTACAATTTCAAAATAATAGTGTGGCTGAAGAATAATCTTATTCACGGTGTTTTCTATCGATACTTCAGCTTGGCATCTTGATAATTTTAAAAAACTCCACAAGCAAATGCATCTGTGCGTTTATTTGCTAGAAAACTGCTCTGCTCGGCCAGCAAATAAAAGCAAAAAGGTGTGCGTTTGCTTTTTTTTTTTTTTTCAATTATCAAGAAGAAACACCATCAGTAGAATTACTCTTCAGAAGCACTTATTTTTAAATTTTATTTTAAATTTTAAAAGTATTTTATTTTGAACAATAGTTTTTTGTGTTTGTTTGCTAGTTGAGGATAAAAGACATTCCACTGAATATTTGATACTTCAATCATTATCATACAGATCTTCAACTAAGTGTAGGGTCTTCGTATTATTTTTATCACTTACAATAAAATTGGTTGTTTGTAAATGCATGGGGTAATGTTTATTTTTATTTCATAATGAATGATAAAATAGTAATCTAAGTTAAAAGTATGTTGCTGTTCTGCGTAAACAAAGGCTATAATAAGATAGCAAAGCAATGGCTTGAATTTTCAATTAAAGCAGGGTGTTTAGATTCAAACTTGATGATGTAAATCACAAATTTACAATTACTGATTTTTGTCATTACAATTTTAAATGAAAATATTTGTAATTCAGATCAGTATTATGATTAACATTTATGTTTTTTAATATATTTCAAAATTTGTCATTTCTAACAGGAAAACAAGGTAGATGTTAACACATTTTTTTTTTTTAATTTAAAAAAGAAAGGTATTTAATACTCATTTTCAATCATTCCAACATTGATGTTACATCAATGGCAGTTGAAGTTTTACTGTGATAAAATTAAATATCAATTTGTGTATCTACATTATTTATGTGTTTTGTAACTAAACTATCAAACTTGTGCATATCTTCATTGTTAAATTACTTTATAACTTGTTTTCATGCACACATTATTTGATAAGCAATTTGTTGATTAATAAAATTGTCATTCCTACTATGTAGCAGTTTTGTCCAACTTTACTGTACATTAAGTTATTTAATATAGTAAATATTTATTTCATTAAAAATAATGCTAAGCTATGAAGCAGTATTTTCTGCATTCTATTTCATATCTATAAGAGAATTGGTGTATTAAAAGCTTAATATACACATGGACATATTATACAAACTGTAACTTCAATTTCCTAATATGATTTTAAAAATTTTTAATAACCTCTTTCAAACATGCTTAGTATTCACAACGCAATAAGCTTTAGATAAATAATAAGTATTGACATGGAGAGTTGATTTCGAGGATTGTTAAGAACTAATTTATTTTTATAGACAAGATTTTACCATATATCATAATAGATCATTTATATTGTTTTCAAAACAATTTGCAATACTGATTCCAAAGAACATTATTGTAAATAGCTATGAAATTTAAAGAATGGTCTTTTTGTTATTTCTAAATATTATTACAAAATAACTTTTTTGGAAAACATATGATTTGCTTCGATAGTTTTGCAATTTCTTTTAAAAGGAGAGCAAATATGAAAATTTTGATGTAGTGGACTTTAACAAGCAAATTTTAATTGTCTGTGTCTTTAATTGCTATGTATTTGTTTCATTTGATTTGAATTTTGCTGGTGTAAGATAAAGAATCTAGGAAATTTCCTTTTGCTGATGTATTTTACAAACATCAATGTTGTTTTGGATTACTTTTTTTATGACTGCGTTGGCCCAAAATTGGTACGACCTCGTTGTTTCAACGTTGGCAACTCTGCCAATTCCCACGTTGGGCAACGATTTCCTGTCAACGTTGGCCCAATGTTGGCACGACCGCGATGGTCCAACGTTGAGAAATTGTATGTGGGCCCGACCTTGGCAACTCTGCCAATTACAACATTGTAAGTTTTGTGTTACGTGGGTAGATAATGAGTTTTGAATGTTGACATAATTTTAATTCAAAATTATTAATGGGAAATTATATATTTCCCAACTCTTGCCTTTTTGATGGTAATCGTCGTAATCTGAAGTTATAAGAACTAACTAACCAATGCCATAAATCAGTGGTTCCTAAATCAGTGTGGGTCGCGACTCCCTGGGTGGTCGTAACAAAGAGCTAGGAGGCTCGTAATAGGATTTACAAAATAAAAATAAAAAAAACCTTATTAAAATACACTTATTTTGTATTTAGAAACATAAACAACGATCGACATTCCAAAAGATGTTCCAGTACTTACAAAGTAAAAAAAAAAATAATTCGGTAAATGTATCTGTTTTTCAGAAACTAGCTTCTCAAATCTGTGCTCTGTATTCTTACAGATAAAGAAGCTACAATTATATTCTGAAAAATCTATTTTTAATGTTTTTCTTAAATCATTAAAAATTTCTTTTTATGCAAATTAATGGCGGGAGGGAGGGTCTTAGGTTACAATTAGAAAAGGGGGGTCGCAACTCGGAAAAAGTTAAGAAACACTGCCTTAAATCATATCAATAATTTAAGACAATACTTAAAACATTTTTTTTTTTCCAAGCGAATTACATACAGTAAACTTTCATTTAGGGCTTTTTTTTTCAATGATGTTGATTTTTATCTCTAGTGTCTACACCAAGTCTCCTATTTATAAATTAAGACAGTGGTGAAGTCATTGTCGCACAGCATTTTTCAAAATTGGCCAAAAAACCTACACGAATTGTTCATTGTTTATTAATCAATAACTTAACAAGAAATGCAAATTGGGAAGGAAGTCTACCCTATATCAAAGTATTGGTCCTACTCTTCCGCTTTCGTCGAAATCAGCCGTCGGCCATTTTCTGGGACATTAATTCCTCAGTGGTCAAACCCGAGCGGAAAGCAATTATCGTCAGAGCGACTTTCTCGGCTCTACAACATCCGGGCTTCGATTGCTCGCAAGGAACCACACTTCATATCTAAGGCATCATTAAGAATTGCTGAGGACGAAACGAGTCAAGATCTTAAGAAACCTCGGCCATGAACTACAAAACATAAAGATTGCTACTCGGATTTAACATATTGCTGCATCCTCAAAAATGGCGAAAGAGTAAGAACATCTTGTTTGAAAATCACAAAGACGGAAAAAAAAAATTTCGAAACTACTATTGAAACCACATTCCTGTTAAAAATAAAGTTTACATATAATACGAAAGACGAGATTTTGTAAATAGCCTAACTTAACTAAATTTAGAAGTATGTTAATATCTATTCAAATGCAGTGGAATCTCAGGTTTAGGCAAATAAACATATTTATGGTCTTTCTAGGACAATTCTGTTAAAAAATCAATTAAATTATATCAATCGAATAAATATTTATTATTGTATGTATTTTCATAGGGATATGGGCTCTGAAATCACTTATGTGTTTAATCTACCAATTTAAATTACTTGAAAGGCAGTGAACTTACAGTTTTTATTCAATTGTTTGTTATATATTGATCAGAACACTGATCTTTCTTAATAATAATCTAAAGCACACCAATGAAGTATCAGGTTCATATGAGAAATAATGAATGTATTGCAATTCATCTTTCCATGAATATTAGAGATTATTACAACTTTAGACCAAATATATAATGCTCTTGCCAAGCTTACCGCTTTATCCTTAAATAAATTTATTCTTATTGTTTTAAAAAATAATAAGCACACAAATTAAATAAAAACATTTAACACATTAAAATATAATTACAAACGGGTTGCAGGCAGGCTAGCTGACTGTTTTTAATTAATTTGTGTTGAGCCTCAAGTTTTAAAAATAATTACAATTTTACACACGTGAAATGTTACTTAAATGTATTCTTAATAATTGATTAATTATTAAATTCATGGTCAATTTATAAATCTAAAGTGGAGTTACAATAATAGATATCCATCATCAAAGATGAAGATTACTTAACTACAACAAGTAAACGCACTAAAAGTTTTTAAAGTTGACATTGTAGAAGCTGTAATGTCAAGTTTAAAATTTTTTAATACGTTTACCTGTTATAGTTAAGTATGTGTTCATGATTGATGATGCACATCTATTTAGGTTCTAGATGTCTTGTAATTTCTTACAAGACAAACTTATTAAATGTTTACAGAAGTTATAATAATGCACATTTTTTTTTAGTCTCACTGTTGTAAGTGGGTAAATTGATTGTTTAACAAAAACTATAAAACATTTTTATCAAGTATACAGTTATCAAGGAAATTCACTATGAAGTAATCAAATTTCTCAGTTTTCCGAATGTTTTGAACGTCGCAAAAAAAAAAAAAAAAAGTTCTATCTGAAACTGCTAAAACAAATAGCTGAAGTCTTAATCTTATATTCATTTTTTCCATAAATGATAATTGATTTCTTATTCACAGAAATAAATGCGAATATGTTCGGATCTGAAGCTTGACATTAAATCATTATATTTAAATTAATATGATCATATAAATAATGTATATCATTCACAATGTCACTCTTTCAGTTCTTGAGATTTTTGCTCTTCTTCAAACTGTTGCTCTTTGACATTTCGATAACCCAAAGCTGAATTGCGGTTTCTCCAATTGGTTCCCGAAGGCAGTTTTAAACTCATGTTTCCTTAATATATTACGATGCTTGAAAGATAAGCGGATAGTTAAGAATGCCTTTCCATGGGTGGAAACTTGGGTGATTCCAAATAGGATTTTGGATGGAAATTTGCTGGAAAAGCAGTGAAAAAAACGGATGGCCATCAACATTCAAATGTTCTGTTTTACAAGGCCCTCCATCTCCCATCACAAAATCACGTGAAGCTCTCGTTATTGGCGAGATCTAATACGGCGGATCGAATATCACTTTGAGATTGAATTTCTGTTTTCAAAAATTTCTCAATTTCTTAATCAGGATATCTTTGAAAAGTAACATTGTTTTACCCCAATATTATTTTTTCTATTTCTTAGAACATGTTACAGATTATTTTTTTAAAATTTTTTGAAGGATATTTTATACAATCATAAAACACAGAAATTTATCGAGAATCCTTAGCGCGCATTTCTATATAATCGAAAATGTCGATTTTAAACAATTAAATATGCTATATAAGAATTTTAACGTGTGTAAAAAATCATTAAAAAAAGTCTCAGAAGTCACACAATTGACTAAAATAAAAATAAAACACAAAGTGACACGTTTCGGACCCGTCACGGGTCCATCATCGGTCTGGGAATAAAAATAAGTGACTCCCGAATTTAAAGACATGGATAAGGGACAGGAGGAAGCTACTGCGCATGCTAGTTGTGTAGTGGGAGAATCGATGTTGGTAGATTGTAGGGAGGAAGGTTGAGTAAAGTGTATTAACATAAGGAAGAGAAGGGGGAGGGAAAAAATAAGATAAAATTTAAAAATTATATAGGTTGGTTATTTTTAACTTAAATAAGTTTTAATATTAAAATATGGATTGGCTGGTTTATATGAACCTGGATTGGATGAAATGAAGTTCACGTGGATTAAAAATCAAAATATATTTGTAAGGAAAAATGAAAACTCAAAAATATTAAAAATAAATAATTTGAATGATATAGAAAAAATGCAATAAAAGCAAATTTCATGGTACATGAACTTAGGAAATTTGAACTGTTATGAAAACTTAAATGAATGGTATTCAGATAAAAATTTAAATTACTCAGTTTCTAAAAATGTTAATTTTTTATTATTAAATATTAGAAGTATGAAAACAAACTTTGACTATTTTCTTGCAAATATTAATAAAAATATAAATTACTTGAATTTCATTATATTAACTGAAGTTAATTTGAATGAAAATGAAATTAATTATTTTAAAATTAAAGATTTTGATTGTACAGTATTTATAATTTAAGAAAAAACTGTAGAGGTGGTGGAATTATAATATTTTATAGGAAAAATTATTGTATAGAACAAATAAAAAATATATTATGTGAAATAATTGTGAATAGTAGCAATTCAATTGTATTATACATAATTTATAAACCACCGGTAACAAATAAGTCACAATTTATATATGAATTAAATCAGAACCTAATTAATATTTTGAATTCATTTAATAATATTATTTGTCTTGGGGATATGAATATTGATATTAGTAAAAAAATAATAACTTAATTGTTTTTAACTACTTAGAAACTTTTTATTCAAAAGGTTTTATAAATTGTGTTTATAAAACAACTAGAAATGAGAAAACAAAAAAATATCACATTCTAAAACTTGTATCGACCATTGCTTTTCTAAAATTAGTAAAAGCTGTATTAGAAGCTAATATTATTCAATGGGATGTTTCTGATCATTATGGGATTTTATTAGAATATAAATCAATTATAAATATATGTACTGATAAAACTAAAATAGTTAGTAAAAATTTATATAATAGTGTTAAAATTAATCATGAATATTTTGTAACAAATTTGGAAAAGCTTCTTTATAAAATATGGAATAATAATTTACAAGATCCAAGTAAGATTATTAATAAATTAAATAAAATAATTTTAAATTCTAAAAAACTTGAAATTAAAAAAAAAATTAAAAATGAGAAAAAACTAAGTTATATGTTAATAGAAAATAATAAAAAAAGAAAAAATTGTTTTAAACAATTATGGATGAATCAAGTTATTTTAGAACATATTAAAAGAAAAGATAAATTGTATTTAAAATATAAAAATAACAAAACTAATAAAAAATATGAATTAGAATATAAAAAAAAAGAAATTGGTTAAAAAATTATATTAATAAAGTTAAAAATAAATACTATAATAGTAAAATAAATGAAAATAGTGGAACAAGAGCAATTTGGAATATTATTAATAATGAAATTAGACATAAAAATAATACAGGAGAAAATAATTGTTTTCAAAAAATTAGAAATCTAAAAATTAGTTTTACAAAAAATCATTTTAATAATATGAATAATAAATTTTTATTATATGGTGAAAAATCATCGAGCTTAAATTCAATGGTATATTTTCTTCCAAATTTGGATGAAATTAACAAAATAATAAAAAATTTAAGTAATAAAAAATCTTACGGTTTTGATTATATTAAAATTATGGAAATTAAAGAATATAAGTATTTTTAAAAGAGGTTTAACGTGCCCTGAATAATTCAAATAGAAATAGAAATCGATCGCAAGAAGGCACCAAAGCTAAAGTTAGGATTCGCACTTCGAGTTGACATCGGGAAGAGACTCATTTCGTCCTCATTATGACTCCTCAGCCAGCCAAACTCCTCCGATGACAACTCAGAAAGTGCGCAAGGTGTTAGTATCCCGACTCTCGCACCCGAGAATGGGATCTCCCACCGGAGAAATCCTAACCAAAAATTAAAAAGGGGGCAAAATATAAAACTTCCTTGTCCTGCGTAAAAGCAAGCAGAAAAGGAATTTAACGGGAGGAGTTTGGCTGGCTGAGGAGTCCTAATGAGGACGAAACGGTCCGTCCCAGTCTCTTCCCGATGACAACTCGAAGTGCGAATCCTAACTTTAGCTTTGGTGCCTTCTTGCGATCGATTTCTATTTCTATAATGAGTATTTTGCTTTTTTAATTTTAGAATTACTGGAATTAATGTTAAATTTGGGTAGATTTCCAAGTTCTTGGAAAATTGCCAGAGTTATTCCATTACCTAAAAGTGGTAATATTGAAAATTTTAATAATTATAGACCTATATCTATTCTTTCTAATGTCTCTAAAATTGTTGAAATATATCTTGCAAATTCAATCTATCAATATATAATTAGTAAAAATATAATTAATAAAAATCAATTTGCTTATCAAAAAAATAAAAGTACTTCTTTATTGTTAAATGATCTTACTAATAATTTAAATAAAAATCTTAATAATAGTATTATTAGCTTATTAATTTTTATAGAATTTTCTAAAGCTTTTGATAGTATTGATCACAAATTATTAAAACATAAACTTGATACCATTGGTATTAGAGGAAAATTTTTAAAATTAATAGAAAACTATTTACAAAATAGAAAATTTAGAATTAAGATTGAAAATACTTATAGTCAATGTTTTAATTTAAAAAGAGGAATTCCGCAGGGATCAAATTTAGGACCTCTTCTTTTTATTTTATATACAAATTCAATGTTTTTCAAGACATCCCATTCAAAAGTCTATTCTTATGCAGATGATGTTTTATTGCTTAATGATAATGAGAATTTAGTAAGTGCACTATGCCAAATACAGAATGACCTAAACTCTATTATTTCTTGGTCAATTACTAATAAAATGACAATAAATCTTAGTAAAACAAAATTAATAATTGTCAAAACAAAAATAAACCATTAACTGTAAATGTAGAAGTTATTTTACATGATTTTCAATGTAAAGGAATTTATAATTCTGATTATTTTTGTAAGTGTAAAAAAATTGAAAAAGTGAAAGTACAGAAATACTTGGGTGTGTACATAGATGAATACTTAAGTTGGAATAGTCATTATCTTGAAATAGTTAAAAAATTAAATTCTTTTCTATTTATGTTTAACCATATTGAATATATTTTTCCAGTAAAGCAAAAAATTATGATTTATAAAGCTTTTGTTGAATCTTTTTTTTTGTTATGGAATTGAATGTTGGATACATTTAAATAAAACACAATTAGAGAATATAAATAGATTAATTGAAAAATTGCTATATCACATTTTTACTGGTTATAAATTTTATACTAATGAACAAAAAGCAGATATTAGGATTTTTTATAACATTATGTTTACTGTTGAAAAACTTATGTATATTATTATTTTGAAAATTTTTTATACTATGTCAAACAAATTAAAAAATAATGTAAATATACTATATACTAGAAATATTTGGAATTCTCTAATTAGTTTTAATACTCCAAAAAATAATTTTGGCAAAAGAGATATTAATAGATTGTTATTTAAAGTTTTTTCACAATTACATTTAGAAATTTTTCATATTAAGCATTATAAACACCAAAGAGAGAAATTATAATTAGAAAAATAAGTAAAAAAATTATTTGGCAACCTAAAATTTTATTGTAATGATATTTATCATAATTATTTTAATTTTCTTTTTGTATAACTGTAATATATTAATTTTTATATAATGTTTTCTGACCTACTAATGTTATATTTATATTTATAAATTGCTAGCTGTACCCGGCATGCGTTGCAATGCCACTCAAAGACAGAAAGGGCTCGTGAGAAGGGGCCGTAAATATAAGGTCCCAGTGTCGATCGGGGGTGGGACACTTAGGCCCTTGTGTCGCCATCCCCACCCAAATGTGGTGGACCTGCCTCCCATAGGAGAGCAAATTTTTCTCTTTTTCCAATTGACTTAGGGGCCCCGAGAAGGGGCCCTAAATATAAGGTCCCGGTGTCGATCGGGGGTGGGACACTTAGGCCCTTGTGTCGCCATCCACCCACCCAAGTGTGGTGTCCATGCCCCCGTAGGAGAGTGAAGTTTTCCCTTTTTCCAATTGACTTGGGGGGGGGGGCCGAGAAATGGCCCTAAATATAAAGTCCCGATGTCGATCGGAGGTGGGACACTTAGGCCCTTTTGTCGCATCCCCCCACCCAAATGTGGTGTCCCTGCCTCCCATAGGAAAGCGAATTTTTCCTTATTTGCAATTGACTTGGGGGGCCCGAGAAGAGGCCCTAAATATAAGGTCCCGGTGTCGGTCGGGAGTGGGACACTTCAGCCTTTGTGTTGGCTTCTTCCCACCCAAGTGTGGTGTCCCTGCCCCAAATAGGAGAGCGAATTTTTCCTTATTTGCAATTGACTTGGGGGCCAGAGAAGGGGCCCTAAATATAAGGACCCGGTGTCGGTCGGGGAGGGACACTTCAGTCTTTGTGTTGGCTTCCTCCCACCCAAATGTGGTGTCCCTGTCCCCCATAGGAGAGCGAATTTTTCACTTTACACAATATTTGTGTAGTTCTTATTTTCAACACCAGGTGGATATTGGATTTCTCAGGGCTTTTACCCCTTTTCAACCTCTTTTGGGGGGTTGGTCCAGGTTCTAAGGTAGCCTATCTTTTGCGCAGGGTCCTAAAGAATAATTCTGCAAAGTTTGGTCCAGATAGGTCAAAGGGCCTAAGAATGAAAGAAAGAAAGAAAGATACATTCATTTTTATATATATAGATTGTATTTATTACCTCAGCACCTGCAACACAGGATTTCCGTGAAACCTAGCAGGACTGTAATTTTGAATTTAGAAATAAATAAATAACCAAAAAAAAAAACAAAAAAAAAATACGATTCAGCGACGAGGAGTTTAAAAAGGTTATATTCCCTATGTACGAGTATGATTAAATTTGCTTTTTGAAGTATTTCTAATGTATTGAGTAGAAAGAATATTGATAAAGCAATGCTTCTATTCTAAGAATTATGTTATTATTGAGGATATAAATATATAATAGCTCTTCGTTTATGGAAAGCGGATACAACAATTGCCTTGTTTCTAATTCAGCCAACCGTGGTCCAATGGATCAGTGAATTGTCTTTCAGTAATTCATAATTGAAATTAAACGCTGACGATAAATTTTTAAAATTCTGTAAATTTTCAGTATAAAATTGGGAAACCTTTGATCCAGGTGGAAGCTAGAAGTTTTGGTTCCATGTTTCGCCACCTTAGGTGCTGCTCGCCATCAAACCTTTCAACCATTCTTCAAAAAAAAAAAAAAAGACTAAAAATTGATAGCATTACTGACCATTCAAGCAATTCCTGCAGGGAGCCACACAAATTTCATCCAAGTAACGGCACTATTAGCTAAAGAATTATAATCTAGTGAAGTATCCTAAGTAATCTTTGATTGAAATTTTATTTTTCAGTTCCTATCATTGGATAAATAAAAAGTAAGCATTTTCGTTTCGAAATTAATGTTGTTGGAATTGCATGACAACGAAACTTAATAAGTTTATAGTAAACTGATTTCAGTAACTCCAAAAAAAGCTTTCCCCTTTTAGAATGTCCTCAGAAAACAAGATGTAGAGAGGACGACAGCGTGGAAAGGGACTTACATACTTGATACATCAGACTAAAGTATACGTATGTTGCATCATATAAGTAAT
>JAFIDM010027288.1:0-26944 GCA_023159025.1 Thereuonema tuberculata
GAAAAGCGTTTGAATGAGCATATTCGGGCTGTTAAATCTAATAACAAGGCATACCATACGGCCACCCACTGTAACGATCTTAATCACCACTTAGATATAAAAAATGTATGCATTTATAATTGTTATAAGGATGAATATCTGCGCAAATTTTATGAATCTGGCACGATTAGACTTTCAAAAAGCTATAACCAAGACTTGTCCACGACAAACGTTTTGGAATATGGCCTTTGATTGTAAATTAGGGTAAATTAATTTATAATTTAAAGGATATTACAAATAATAGTACAAAAAAAAAAATCCCGCAGAACAAGCGCTTTTGTTAAGTAGTTTCCTTCTTAGTCACTAGGGGTTTCACACCCGCCTCCGTTTGTATCTTCGAATGCCGTTTTCAAAATGTAACAAAGACTAATGTAAACTTCGTTCAGTACTGACGTTATTTCTCACACTTGAAAATGGACCTTATACAGTAGAAGGTCAGAAACGTTGTGGTTTGACTCATGTCTAATTCATACCTAGTTCGTGCTTATATAAGGTAGGCTATTTTTAATTTAATAAAAAATCAGTAAATTTACTCTCTTTTCTCTCCGAAGTTCCGATTCAATCTCTTTTATTACTTACGAAAACTACATAAAACTGCGTTGTTCAGGATTTCTAACTTGATTCCGCCTGAATGAAGGACACTAAATGTATTTATTCTATGAATTAAAGGCAATTGAAGAATTTCACAATGCCCCCATACATTGGGACACGAAATTGCCAACAAAAGAATTCAATAGAATCAAATATATTTAGTCCGTACACTTCAGCATAATTAACCTGAGATGCTTTCTATCTCACCATCTTAACTAAAAAAAAAGGCAGTCTTCGTACATGGACTTGGTTAGTGTGTGTTCAAAATGTAGAGAGAGAGAGATATGGTTGCCAGACCGGGTCGCATCCTAGAGAGAGTGAGTGAGATACTGTTTTTTTCCGAGTTTTTATACCCGCCAAAAAACAAAGACCCCCCCAAAAAAAACCCACTACGTCATAAAAGATTAAAATTACCCGTTTCCCCGAATTAGAATGCCATTACACCTGTGTCAAAATTTGGAAATAACCTGTAATGCTGGGCGAACACGTACCAATATGCGGCAATATTGGTCATTATTGATATTGGCAGTTGGTATTGTGCGCGAACACACAGGTTTTCCTTTACTAGTATTGGCCTGGTTACGGCATTGCTCACTAGGGAGAGCTAGATAGAGCGTGTTTCCGTACAGAATTGCTATAGTATTAAACGCCGTCCCTCTGTAGAAATCAATTAAGATTCTTTCATTATCAATTGACAAAATGTTGTTGTTTGAATTATCTGTTTTGGGCCGACCCATATTGCTGATTTTAAGCCTTGTTTCTCAAACAAAATGGCCGGCATGAGTGAGTGATTTTCCGATTTTCAAAGTCCCGCCTTCCTTCTACGTCACCATTGTCACGTGATTTCATCCGTTCATGTGATTCGCTCGCTCACCAGCAATATTTCTCGCCAACTAAAATTTTTCCTTTTTTTCCGACAATCGCCATTGGACAATATTGTTCATTTTTATTGCTGGAAACGGTTGGTACCAATAAAAATGACCAATATTGCCCCATATTGGTACGTGTTCGCCCAGCATAAGTGCTAATACTCTTATCGAATGGCCAATCGTAATCGGATTAGACTTCGCTACATTCCATAGATAGTTTCGAAAGTGATACAGTTCTTAAAATAAACTAAAAAAATGTTAAATTAACCATCTGTTAGGTCTAATATTACAATTACATTCATAATTAAAAACATTTTTATATTATTAAATTATATAATCCAAAAAAAAATATTTACACAATATTTACAATTTCCACAATACAGGTCCTTTTTTTTTTTGAGGGATTTCCTCACTCCGAGATGAGATATTATCTCGATATATCGACCCGGTGCTTCGGGCCTTCTTCGGGAGATGTTTAAATATTAATTACATCAAGGTGAGCGCAGAACTAACAATTTCCGTTCCGCTGTTAGTTTCTCGGATAAGTTTCTCATGTTGTTTATTCAGAGTTCCACCAGTTGCTACCCTACGTAGTTCAGAGCATCTTCTCTCGACTTGTCTTTCATATAAATATAGTAGCAGTAAATTAACAAATTACTAAGAATTTTCAGATTTTTTTTACCTCAACGACGCTTGTGATTGGCCATGATGGTTGCTTACTGTCAGAAATAACTGAAAAAGTTAACACCCTTTCCACAAGAATCGTCTTAACACAGAGATATCTGTTGTAACTGGTCAGATTCTATCTAGTGCATGGGAGGATGTAGTGTCAATGCCTCAAATGTTGACTTTAGCACTCTTAAAAAAAATTGAGTTGCCCAAATTTTATGCAATTTCTACAGACTTTTTACATTAGCCGGAGACCTGCTATATTTTTAAAAAGAATATTTCTGAAAATTTGTTCAAAAGACAAATTGAAGATGCCTCCATTCCATTGTCTATACAAAAAAAAAAAAAAAAATAGCGGATGACAGTCATCAAATCAAACTCAAAACTTCCTTAAATTTAACGATTTAATTTTGAGTTGTTATAAGATAACTTAAATGATTACAAACAAACAAATCCTACCTAGAAGAATTTTAAATGATTAAATAAAATTATGATAAATAAAAATATCTTTAACTTAATATTTTTTCTAAATTTGAAATTTAAATTTATTTTGAAATTGTAAAATATATTTATTTATAATTTTAATTGGAAATTAATTAGAAAATCTCTAATAGGATACTTTAAATTATGAAAAAAAAAAAAAAATCTTCAAATTTAGAATAGATTTCATAAATTTTGCAGAAATGTCAGTTTAAATTTATTTAAAAATATTTTTGTTCAAGAACTTAAAAGATATCTTAAAATCAATGAATTTTAAAATTAAATAAAAACGTCTTATTAAACAATATAACATGTGGGATTTGATGATCAAAATATATTCGTAAATCTAAAGGATTAACCAATGAGGTATCTCATTGGGATTAACTAATTTAGAATTATCAACAGTTTTTTGTAAATAAATAATATTTTTATAAATTTTGTCCTCTATATCCTCAATTGTCCAATGAGCATTAAAAATAATTAAATCATCTATATATCTAAACATTTTAAAATGGAAAGGGGTATCAATACAAAATTGATATTCATAAGCCAATAAAAATGAATGAGCGAGATTGCTACTATGCTTATATAATTCACCTCTATTCCAATTCCTTTAATTAGAGAATGTTTCCAATGTTTCATTAGTACAACTGAATTAGAAATTACTAAGTAATGTTTAGTAAATTTCTGATAATAAGTGAATTTCTAACATACACTATTCAATAATCAAATTTCGGTTCTTTATCTTGTAGTAGTTTTTAAAACTATAGTTTATTTTCCGTTTTTCTGACATTCTTTTACATCACATTTTACAGTTGACTTTCCACACCGGAAGTTAGTGCAACATGGGAAAAGAACAACATGTGGTAATATTTGAAAGTCAATGGAGATAGGACAGATGAGATTTTGGTGAAGTACCTCCTTATTATGCCATTACTGTTACAAGTTTATTTGAAGCATCAGGTGAGGTATATTATTTTCATTTTATGATATTAGAAAAACAACAAACAATTCTTACGAAGACAAATAAGGATATTTTATTTCAAATTTAGGCTTAAAAAAAGGAGTAACGAACCACGTGTTTTCCTTTGTAAGATTTATTTTTATGATTTGTAAATAGTATTTATAATTCTATTTGATATTTAGGATGTATATTTATAGAAAGGGAAATTTATACTTTCATTTAAGCTTTTAAAGATCCATTAAATCGTTACATGTCCTAGTACAAATAATACTTGTCCATATTTGGTGTCAATAGCCAAGATAGAATGGGAGTAGATAAGTTCTATTAATTATTATGAAAATAACATATTGAACTGTGAATATGATTTTTCGTAATATAATAACATATTTCTAAAGCCTTCGATTTGTTTCACGTCATTTTGTAGTCAAAATAACGTAATACCTTATTTATTTAACTTTCCTGATATGTAGTAGATAAGTTGTCTTCAGAAATGGTTGTGGCGTGAAACGATTAAAAATATTCCTATAATTATTCATTTAATAAATAAAATGCCAGTAAAATATAAAAATGAACGACAAAGCCAAATTCATAAAATGAACAGGTGCCAGTAAAATATAAAAATGAAGACGGAATATTTTTAATCGCTGTGTTAATTCTGATAATTAATGATTCGGTAAAATTTCAGTTAAAGGTACGGTGGGTTTTTTTTTTCCTCTGAAGGAAAGATGCCTGTCATATAACTTTTTGGCCGTGTCTCCGTCTATGTCATAGCTCTAGCCGTATTTTGGCTGGAGCCACGGCCTTCTGAAATACAGGTCTCACAATTGGTTTCGTGACGTCACGAAAGCGGGGTAACTGTTCCAACACTGAGATATTAATTTTTTCATTCTAGATGCGTTTTACAATAAAAATTTACAATTTTCTTCTATTAACAATCTGAATTATCAGTTCTTTAAAACAACTTATTTAGAAAATTTTGTAAAAAAGAAAAATAACCACTTCATTTTTTTTTTTTTTTTTTTTGTAAATATTAATTTATTGAATCACTTAAAATCTTTTAACCAAACTTAATTCCTAATGTAATTTAATGACAATGAAATAATATAAAATGTTTAAAATGAGTGAAGTACAAAAGTAATATATAATATTACACTGCATCGAATTGTTAAATTTTGTCAATTTCCTTTTTGTTTTTGTTTAAAGATGAAAATACCTTTTCAGCTTTTTATTTTTTGCATAATTGTTTAATAATATTTTGCTAATTATTTCAAAAATCATTTTTGCCCTTTCTTCTTTTGAGCAAATATGAACAAACCAATCCTTTGCATTATTTAAAAAATGGAGGTGTTTTAGTGAAATATCAACAATAATAGCCAACTGATTTTTATTTTGAATAAAATTTGTTTCATTTTCACTAGAGATTAAACATTCAAATACTTGAAAGCATAAATAAGTAACAACTGACCATTATGTTGGCTTTTTGAAGCCACCTCTATTTACTTCATCAATTAATCTAATCTCTGATGAGAATTCATACTCCAAATCATCATCATGAAGCATATTAGTTTTACAATAAGAACAATTTATTCTTTTGATCACCTTATGAACAGTATATCCAGATATATAAATTAATATTGGTGCATTATCAACAGGTAAATGGGAATCAACATCCACGTTTATTTGGAAACTATCATACATAAAATTATTTAAATTTCTTTCTTTCTCATTATTTTTCTCATATTTTCCTGAATACTAAAATGACCTTTTTGTGGTGAAGAGAGAGATAAAAGGTTGTGAATTCTGATTTTTTTTTTTCACTTTCATATAATTGTTGAAGGGATATATGATAAATTCTTCCAGACATCTGCAGGTATAGGCTAAACCTTTCTTCCAAAGGATCAGTCTGAAGCTTTCCAAGTAGAACATAATCAGGTTTGATGTTTTGCAAAATAAAAACAGTTAGTTCATATAAAGTTTGGCAAGTGCAAGAAAGAGTTGAAAGTGCGTGCTGTTAATCCAGTATAGAGTTCCTTGACACATTGAATTCCATCTTACTAACCAATTATTCATCAAAATTTATTATGTTAATTGTTCTTGATTGGTGTTAGTGATGGGAGACAAGTCATCATCCCTATATCTTTGATTCATATAGGGTGATTTACAGTTAACAATTTTCCATCAACGTTGAATTATTTCAATGAATTTTACTAAAGTTCCTTCCCACCCAATCAATTCTGAAAATTTAGGTCCAAATTCCTTAAGTCCAGCAACAGTGAATGAATCAAAAAACCTTTACAGCTAATGATACCTTTTGGCATTCAATAGTAGTTGGATATACAACTTTATAACTTAGGCTTTTTGCAAATTTCAACACATTATATTTCTCCAAATTATACAAAAATCTTAAATTCCAAAAATTGTACATTCCAATTTCCTGATATAAATAATCCAAATCAGATAAATGAGTGTAATTTTCAGCATTTAAGTAATTGTTTCTAATATTTTTAAGAATATGTACAAGATAAGTAATGATAACTATCTTTTTAGCTGGGTTGATAACTGCTTTGCCTCCAAGTGGATGAGGAGCAAACTGATAAAACATTAAACAATTAATATTATTGTTATCTGTTATTAAACTTAATACTTTAAAACCAATTGTATGAAGACCTTTTAAAATTTTACATACCAAACTACACAAACTTAAACCTGTAAATTTGGATACAGGAGCTATTGCTATTACATCTTTGTAATTTGACAGTATTAAAGTAACTTGAAATACAGGAGCTGTTTTTGCAATACTTGAATCATTAAAACTAGTTCCAGTTATTTTGCCACCTTCAAAAGTTAAAGATGGATCTACATAAATTTCATCTATTAAAAGAGATACATATTTTTCTCTTCCTTCTAAAAATCCACATCTTTTATTCAGTTTATTTGTTGACAGGATTAAAAAAATCAGAATCAGCATTTAATTTCTTAGCATCTTTAGACAGAGTATTCGGATGAGGTAGTATTAACAATTTTGTTTGTCTCCAGTTCTATAGCATGCAGGGCTAGAAAGAAAAATTTTAAAAGATAAAATAAAAAGTTACACAGAAAACTGTAATCTATGCTTTGGTATTTCAATTCCAATTGTTCAATTAAAAACAAAATCATCTTACTTTTATTAATTTCAGAATTTGAGGCAAATTTCTTTAGTAAAGTAACTGCTAATGTGAAATCATTCTCCTCTTTGCTAATAAGATTTTCATTGTTGCAAATACTAATTAATTTGTCAATATTGTGCCTTTCAGTTATAGTATTAAACATAATCAAATATTTTTTTAGGTTTGTAATTTTTTTTTACTATCAATGTAAATTTCAAAACTTAAGTCAGAATTAATTAATTTTTGGCATCCGTCTAATGATATTTTACATAAAATGACTCTCAGGAATTATATAAAACAAATTATTGTTTGGCAAAGGATTCTTTGAAATATATTGATTTATGTCATTCAAGCAATTAATTGAATTTCGAACTGTTTCTTCATGAAATGTTGCCAAACTTGATTCCAATGCTCCTTCTCTCTTTCGTCCCAAGTTCGTCTTTTTGGCAATGTTTCGGTTAGATGTGGAGCAATAGGCGAAAATGGGAACTTGACCATATCAAAATAGTTTCTTCTCCAAATATCTTGTAAATTGCCGTCATAATGCCGAATTTCAGTCTTCTTTTGCCTTTACTATATGTTTTATAAATTGAAAATGATGACTTAATTACAATGAAATCAACACTTTCGATGACTAATTTAATTTTTATGTGCAGTTTTAAGTTTTTAATGTTAAGTATTATCAGTCTTTGTTTCCAAACTCCAGGGCATGTGATAAATTTGATTCCTTACCTACATATGATTGAATCTTTTGAAAGAAACCTCAGCATGATTTACACTTGAATAACAGTATTTCACCAATTACAAACATCTTGAAAAATTGGCTTAATCTGATTAAGGTGAATTTCAACGTTAAGTAACTTCTTTCATTGAATAAATTTAGAATGTAATTGTAATTTGGTTGCTTAGATTCTTGACTTTAGTCTAGATTTACAATATTTGGCTTTATATGAGGTAAATGTTTACAATAGACATATTCTAAGATGTAACAGTATAACGATTGTGATCTGCATTAATATGATTATTTAAGTCAATTGTCATTTTTGGCTTAAAATTTACTAATTCATATTCAGATTTATAATTATGGCAATACTTATGCAATTAAATGAAGAAAATTCAGTACATTCTAGGTTGAATTCTTATGAAGTACATAGTAAACAAGATTTGGCAAGCTGGAAAATTTGGGGAACTAAACTTTTCTCCTTCATAGGTATGTTACTTAAGAGGCAATGGACTCAAATAATAAGATGCAGAAATAACACTGGATTTATTTTTTTTTTTTTACAATCACTTATCTTCATATTTGACAAGGCTTTTAACTTAATCTTTTCATAAGATCATTGAACTGATCCAACTATAACTATAAATGTTTCAAAGAAGAAAAAAAATCAAGTGACTTCGTTTCATCAAAAATCTGTTTTACACTAAAATGAAAAATACTACAATAAATACTATAAAATGAAAAAAACTATAACTACATACCCTCCAACTTCTACGGAGTATCCGTAGTTTGTACGGAAAATAAGTAAGTACTACGAAACTACGCGAGAATGGGGAAAAGCTACGGAATTCAGAAATTTTCATCCTTAATTTTTTTTTCCTCAAAAAAAAAATAAAAAAAAATGTGCTGATCAATTACGCTTTCCTGTCAAAATGGACGCCGCCGTCTGTTCTCGCCAAGAAATTATAGTTAACTTATAGTAGGCTAACGTTTAATTATCGGAGAAGTTCTAATTTATAAAAATACTTGTTTATTTATAGACTTTTACAAATTATGTCTGTTAGATTTCAGGATTTATAAATACAATTCGCTTTTGTTAAGTAACCAGCGATTAGCACACTCTTTGTCAGAAGATCAGACGGAAGTGCTTGACCAGAATAATCGATGCTACATGCGCAGATCTCACAAAAACCGGGCGGCTAACTCTCATTCAGTTCGTAAATTTGTTGAAAGCTGCATACGCTTATATCATGGATCGGTTTTTAAAACGCAGTAATAAGGATGTAGATGTAGATCTGCCTAGAAAGAAAAAAAACAATCAAAAATTTCGAGAGAAAAGATCCGTTGCCCATGGCGGTCGAGACGACTGTAGACGTCTAGTGGTGCCACATAGTAATGCTACAACAGAGAGACTAAAAAAAAAAATCAAACTATGGGGAGATCAACAATGAACATAAAAACGTTAGAAACTCTTTTAATTACAAAGTCAAATATGGACTGTTGTTATAACAAAAATTTTAATGCTGATGAATTAAAAAGAGCAAAAAGTGCATGTTATAAATTGTTACATAAAACCAGTAATTTAGATGTTGATGAAGAATAATACAGTAAAATTAAATGTGGTAAGTATAAAATGTTTTTTTTTTTTTTTGGTTGTTGAACTGGAGATTTCGTTTTTTTTCTTTTTTCTTTCTTTCCGGGCCCTCCCCGCCGGCCACTACGGATAGGAGGATGACCAATGTTGGAGGGTATGTAACTACAAGAAACAGATAAATGTTTAAAAGAAAAAAAAAAATCAAGTTACTTCATTTCATCAAAAATCTGTTTTACACTAAAATGAAAAATACTACAAATACTAAATAATATTATAAAATGAAAAAAACTATACAAGAAACAGAAATGTTTCTTCTTTCAGTCATTAAACTGGTCTAGGTTCCATAACATGTCCCTCCATCCAGCTCTGTCCTCCGCTGCTCTCTTCAGGTCTCTGTATGTCCTCAGATCTGTGTCTTCACATGCTCTGGAAATGTAGGTGGTTCTTGGTCGTCCTCTTCCTCTTTTCTCCAGTACTCTAGCGACAAGGCCGCCGCTCCTCAAGTTATGGCCCAACCATGACAATCTTCTTTTTATCAATTTCAAAATTGTTCTTTCTTCATTCACTTTTTCATTTGACATCTTTTCCTGCCATTCGACTCTCTCCATTCTTCTATATCCCCACATCTCAAATGCTTCCAGTCTTTTTTCACCACTTTTGTTTAGTGTCCATGTCTCAGCACCATACAAAGCTATAGTCCAAACATGTGTCTTCAATATTCTTTTACGCAATTTCAGATCAATGTTCCTTGCTGTCAGTATTCTTTGTTTCTCTCTAAAAGCCCTTTTTGCCATTGCCAATCTTTTTCTTATTTCACTCTCACATCTGGCATCTTCAGTGATCTTCTGTCCTAAGTATCGGTAGTTATTGACCTGTTCGATTGTTTGACCTTCAATACTGATGTTTATCGTTCCTGGTTCTCTTGCTATCATCATAACCTTTGTTTTTCCTCTATTTATCCTCATTCCATATGATTCTGCTACAGTGTTTATCTTATTTATCATTCTCTGTAAAGATCTCCTTGTTCCGGCTATTATTGCTTGGTCGTCTGCAAATTTAATGGCTGAAATTCTTTCACCATTGACTAGCACTCCGTCTTTAAAGCTATTTAGGGCTATGCCCATCATCGCCTCTGAGAATAGGTTAAACAATCCCGGCGAAAGCAAACAACCATGTCTCCTTTCTTTATCGGTATTGGGTTTGTCCTTCCTTCCTTGATTGATACAATAGCTTTTAGTTGTTGTATAAGTCTTCAACTAACTTGATTATCTTGTTGTCTATTCCAGTCCTTGCGAGTAGTGAAAATAACTTAGGCCAAGGGACCCGATCAAATGCTTTCTCGTAATGAATAAAACAGACGAAAAGAACGCGTCTTTTATCCAACATCCTTTCGGCCAAGAATCTTAGTGTCCCCATTGCTTCCCTAGTTCCTCTTCCTCTTCCTCTTCTAAATCCATATTGGTTCTCCCCTAGTTTATCTTCAATGTTTTGTTCCATTCTCTTCTTTATAATTTTCAATAAGATCTTAGATGCATGTGAGATTAAACTAATAGTTCTATAATGCTCACATTTGGTTGAATTGCCTTTTTTTGGAATTGGGATGATCAATGAAGTTGTATGTTCATCTGGCCATTTTCCTGTTATATAACATTCATTTACAAACTTGAATAGCCAATTTTTTAGTTGTTCTCCAGTGGCCTTAAATAATTCAATAGGTAGTTCATCTATTCCTGGTGCCTTAGAGTTTGTTATTGAATTGAGTGTTTCATCAAATTCTCCTCTTATGTCCAAGTCTGGGTTCAGTGTTTGTATACTCTGAGGTTTCTCCTTCTTTAGTTTTTCATTAAGAGGATTAATCACATCTTCCTCCTCCTTAAATGTTTAAAAGAAAAAAAAAAATCAAGTTATTTCATTTCATCATAAATCTGTAAATCTGTTTTACACTAAAGTGAAAAAAACTATAACTACAAGAAACAGATAATGACCCACAAGTAGCTAAGAAACTACACATTTTATTTGTTAATTCATGAGCAACTCTGTACTTAGTTTCTGAACTGAAAGGTGCGGATTGATTAGGAATCGAATGAACAAACTGCACATCCTGTGGACCTACGTCATTTAATTTCAATTGTTTTCTCCACCTTTGGGGAACTAGATCTTCATCAAAGATATCTAATTCATGGAAGTGTCTTGCAGCAAAAATATGGCAAAATGGAAGCACCAAATGTAGCTAAATAGGAACAACTACATTTCGAATAATTGGATTCGACTAAATATACTTTGCTATTTCCATAAGAAACCTCACACTCACACATTCTAAAATATGAGGAGCATTCATTTAATTCGTAGTCACCCTGTACATATGTGGGAAATTCTAAACTTACATTAAAAGTAATCACCTCCGGCGGCAACGCACTTTGTCCACTGTGACACGAGCCGCTTGATGCCTTTCTGGTAGAAGGCCTTGGGCTGCCTGCGTAGCCACCACGTCACATGCTCCATGACCTCATCGTCCGAATGGAAACGCTGCCCACGTAGAGCTTTTTTTAGCTCCCCAAACAGGTGATAATCGCAAGGGGAGAGGTCGGGACTGTACGGCGGGTGACGGAGAACCTCCCACTTAAACTTCGTCAAAGTCCCCTGCGTCTGGTTGGCCGTATGAGGGCGCGCATTGTCATGAAGCAAAATCACACCCGCAGACAGTTTTCCTGGGCGTTTTGACTTGATGGACTTGCGGAGATTGTGCAACGTCTCTCCGTACCGGGCGGCGTTTATTGTCTGTCCGTGTTCCAAAAAATTCCGTGTGCAGTGGTCCTCGAATGTCGAAGAACACGGAGGCCATGACCTTTCCCGCTGAGGTTCGAATTGATTTGGACTTCTTTGGAGGGGGAGAAGAGGGGTGACGCCACTGGGAACTTTCGCGTTTGCTGTCCGGGTCGTAGTGGTGACACCACGTCTCGTCCCCTGTGACGAGTTTCTCCAGGAATGCCTCTCCCTCGGCTTCGAATCTGTCCAGGTGCAACTGACACGCATCCAATCTGTCCTTTTTTTGAGCGTCGTTAAGACTGTGGGGCACCCATTGTGCACAAACCTTGCGAAAATGAAGCGTCCTGGTGATTATGGAGTGGGCCAACCCAACGCTGATGTCCACCTCCGTCGCCACAGCCTCCACCGTAATTCTTCGGTTCTCCTTGATGATCTCGTCCACTCGCGCAATAATCTGCGGCGTCGCCACTACGGGCTGCCCTGGACGAACGTCATCTTTAAGTGTCGCCCGACCCTGTGCAAACCGCTTCCGCCATTTGATCACTGCTGGCAGTGACAACAACAGACTTTACTGCGCTACCCATGTCTGGGCATGGCAGGGACGAAGGACTACTACTAGGGTGCGAAACCCCCATACCCGGAAACGGACCCAGAGATCGGGAGGAAAGAAAGATTAGGAAGGACTGTTCACAAGGGAGGGCAATTTTACCCCAATGACAGGACTCACATATAACATGAAACATAAAAGAAAAACTCTCTCCACGGCGCGTCTTTCATCCGCGCGAGCGAGAGCGGCTCTACCCTCACGTGCGGCTGCTCCAAACCGCGGGCGGGTCACCCATTACCACAAGACTGGGTATCTGCCGAGATCCATACCCGTGCCGTCTCACCCAGAGCATCCGGCAGTAGGCTTCACCTCTCGGGCCTAGGAGGTTAGGGGAGGGGAAGAGAGAGGAGGAGTTATAAAAGATTTGGTTTGGTTTGCCTTGCAACGGGCGTCCCGGACGCCGGAGCCAGGGCCGCTCCTAGTATAATGTTGGGCTACTCAGAACCTATCCGGGCATAGGTTCCGTTAAAGCTGCTTTCGCAAATTTAGAAAAGTCAGGGTATATCCTTAAGAGCGTGGGGGGATCGCAAGGCGCTGGGTAGCCTTGTGTGAGGAGTGCTTTTTCAAGCAGATGCCTAAGCCTCACGCGATACGAATTGGTACATTCCCATAGTACGTGGGAGACCGTTTCGAGCTGCCCCCTATCGCAGCGCTCACACAGGGCGCCATTCCGCAGTTTACGTTTCGCCAAATGGCTATTAAACGCACCGTGACCTGTGAGAAACTGATTCACGTCAAAGTCCGCCCAGAGTACCCTTGTACTCACGGTTGGCAGGAAGTCATATAAATGGCGCCCCTTCGTTGTGTCATCCCAATAGAGTTGCCATCTCTGGGTGCAACTGAGCTTTCGCTTTTTCATGGCTAGCGACTTGGGTGCTGGGATCCAGTCCGTGATCTCGTGGAGGGCCGTGGCTTCTTTTGCCAGGGTATCGGCCGTTTCATTCCCTATGTTCCCTACGTGGGCTCGGGTCCAGTAGAGGTGACACGTAACATTTGCTTCTTCCATCTTAGTTAAAATATTTTGTATGCTGCTGGTCTGCGATGTCTGCTCCTTGCCGGACTGAATGGCGTTGAGGGCTGATCTACAATCTGAGACCACTGCAAATGTACCTTGCGTTGGCTTAAACTGTTCCAATCCCCAAGCGAGTGCCTTCGTTATCGCTTGTAATTCAGCTTGGTACACCGTGGATTTATTGGGAAGCCTAAGCTGCTTTGACCACACCAGCTTATCGGCGTCAAAGCATGCGAAGGCATAGCCCGTTCTCCCATTATACCTGGACCCATCCGTGAAAATAACGGTTTGGCAGGTGAATGCCTCATCGGTCCATTCCGTAAAAGTTCGAAATTGCACCATCGAAGGGTGCCTTCGGACGTTAACCTGGTGAGTGCCTTCTACCTCCTTGCTGTGTACATCGTTGTAGTAGGTTGGGGCTGAACTGGCCCATATGTCCAGGGGGATGGTCCCGCTCAAGATAGAAAGTGAGTCATTCGCAATGGTGCGATATGTCCGAGTTGTTGCTCTAAGGAAAGGTCTGGCTGCGGCTTGCAGACTCATTCTGATTTTGTAAGTATGGGCCCTGTTACCCCATATCTCAGCTGCATATAGCAGTTTAGGTTTGACCACTTGGTCAAAGAACAATTTCCGGGCCTTTGCCGCCATTCCTCCTGAGGTCGGGGCTACCTGGGGCAGGCGGTGGGCAATGGTCACAAGTCTCGAACGCACCTCTTGAAGGTGGGGGATCCAATTTAAGTTTTTGGCAAAAGTCAGGCCAAGGTATTTAAGAGTCGTCTGAAAAGCAATGCGGTTTCCATTTAGAAAAAAGGTCGGAGAGCGAGTGGTCGCTCGACCAGCCACAACAAGCCCGACCGATTTTCCAGGGCTGAGGGTCAGGTAGTGTCGGTCTGCCCATTCTTCAATCGACTTTTGAACTGTTTCCCAGGCTTGCCTTAGCCGTTGTCTGGAGTTTCCAGAAATGATACCGAGTCCGTCGTCGGCATACCCTACTAAAATACTTTCGTAGTTGTTGCCTGTATTGGCTTCTTGGGTCTTGGCCCAATCTACTAGTAATTCGTTAAAAACAATAGTCCAGAGTAGTGGGCCTAAGACCGATCCTTGCGGACAGCCTCTGTTGGAAGTTTGACAGACGTCTCCAAGCTTTATTTCCCTATCTTTCAGGAAGCTAAGGGTTAAGAGTACCAGGTTGGCCGGGCACTGGAAAGCTCTTAGACACCGTTCTATACTTGAGTGTAGAAGGGAGTTGAAGGCGTTCTGTATATCTATTGACACGAAGGCTACGTAGAGCCCTCTGTCTTTACCTCCCTGTATATGTTCAACGACTGTTTTGAGTGCGTCGATGGTAGACCGCCCTTTTCTAAAGCCGTACTGAAAGGGGGACAGATGATTGTTTTCTTCCAAGTAGTGTGTTAGGCGTTGGTGAAGGATTTTATCCAATATCTTGCCTAAGCCCGAAAACAGGCAGATAGGGCGATACGTTGCCGCATCCCCTTTCGGTATTAAATGTACCCTTGCAACTTTCCAAATCTTGGGGAAGACTCGCTCCCGTAAACATTTATTCAAAAGATTACACCACGTCCCGCCTATGGCGTTGAAAACGTGCGGAATGGCTCTGCTAGGAAAGTTGTCCGGGCCTGCAGCAGCATTAAGGTTTAAGTTGGCTATAACCTTCTGCATTTCGGCTATAGTAATATCCAAGTCGTTTGGTCCCAGCGGGGTTTCCAAATAGGTACCAATCAGGGCCTCTTTTTGGGTCAAGGAGAGGTCGTCATTCCTGAAGTAGCTGTTTAAGAGATGTTTCGCTGCTTCCGAATCATTGACGGTCCAGGTTCCATCTGGTAGTTGAACCGGACATAAGCCCGCAGAGGTTGCTCGTTTCTGGTTTAGAATCCGGAAGGGCTTCGAATATGGATTCGACTTGGAAGCTTTTTCACAGAACTCTTTCCAACTGTTCCATTTTGCTCTTCTCATGGCTTTTTTATACTCCGCATTAGCAATCTGCAGGGTTTTGCGATTGGCTTCCCTTTCACCTTGGGTTCCTTCTTTGTATATTCTTCTTGCCTTTCGCATCACGCTGCGAAGTTCAAAAAGATTGGTGCTCCACCAGTCTGGCATGTTAGGTCGTCGTATTGGATTTCTGCTGGGGGGAATAGCAATCCGACAAGCTCTGGTGCAGGTCTCGGTAAAAATTTCCGCAGCTCGCTCGCAGTTGGAGCCTAAAATTGCCAAGTCTAAAGCTGCCTTTTCCGCTTTAAGAAAGTCCGAAAAAATGTCCCATTTCGCCTTGTGAAGGCAGAAGACATTTGTGCGTTTTGGTCTGCATGGTTCAATCTGCGTGATCTCACAGTGGAGTAACCTGTGGTCAGCGCCTGTTTCATAGGGACTAATTTCCCATTCAGCCACGGTAACTCCGAAGTATAGTGTCAGGTCGATGTGGCTGCTCCCGTTACTGGAGCAGAAGGTAGGCTGTGATTCGGGAGTATTTGCCACGAATACACCCTGTTCAATGAGCCAATCTTCCAAAATTTTGCCCCTATTATCCAGTAAGCGGTCGCCCCCTGAAGGCGATCGTGCATTAAAATCACCCAAAAAGATAACTTTTGTGAAACACCGAAGAACCTTTTCCATATTATCTAAGGTTGCAAAGAGGTCTTCGTCGTTCGCAGCATAGACGCTGGCTATCACTACGTCCGAGTTCTGGCATCGGATTCTCACCACCATAAAGCCCCAGTTCGACAGGTGGTAGAGTGGTTGACAACTAATTGCGGCGTGATGCTGAATGAGGCATGCTCTTGGCCGTAAATCGAGGTTTCTAGTCGCCCAGATCGTGTGGCCTTCATAGGGAATGGGGAGCGTGTTATCTCTGTTAGTCGGTGGTTCTTGAACAGCCGTGATATCACGGGTAAGTTGTCTTAAATGGTATTCATTCCACGCTATATATCCCTTACCCATATTAAATTGTGCGAGCTTTAGGGTACGGTCCTGGTCTCGTCTTGGTCCCGACCGTGTGTCTGGTGCGGGGGTCGGTATAGTGGATTGGCTATATACTGTACCGTTCTGCGCCTTTTCCCTTCTTGCCAAATTCTTCGCGCGGGCATTCCTCTGTCGCCGCATATTGCGTTTTCGGCTTTTATTTTCCTTTGGGCCTGCGGTGCCAGACACATGCTCGGTGTGTGAATTGGGTGCCGAGTTATCTTTGGTTACCTCCGCTACTTCTTTTAGCTTCTCCTCGTTCCCATCAGAGGTTCTGTCTGGTCTGATTGAGGCTTCCGTTCTCTCCGTAAACACCCACCATTCGTCTGTGCATAGGCCGTGCGCCGATACCTTCGGCGGTAAGAAACCGTATAACGGCATGCTGCTGGACTTTATCTGCTTCCATTTTCAGACAACCGTTTTTGTTTTTGGACTGAGAAAAAAATAATGTGCTATTGGACGAAACTGACTCACAGCTTGCTTATTTGCATAATCTGCCTTCACTTTCCCGCTCGCTTGATAGCCACCGTTCTGCCATCTATTGAGCCTTTAAAGAACCCTTTACTATCTGATATAATCGACTTTACACTATTCGCACGGCTTCCATTCATTTCATGGGGTGACTACGAATTAAATGAATGCTCCTCATATTTATAGTCAAATCATCACAAACAAGTAATATTATACTAATAAACTTTACTTAACTTCATAAACTGCACATCCTGTCGACCAAGTTTATTAGTATATTTATAGAGTATTTATTTTCTTCACCTTTTCTTAAAGATCTACGAATATGTTGAAATGCTTCTTGAGAAGCAATAGAAGCAAACTGATCATGAACTGTCTCATTATAATGAAAATGCACAGTTAGCTTTTCAGCTAAATATTCCTTGTAAGAGTTCCTAGCTTCATAGTTTCTACAAAAAGCAAATAATTTTCCTAACGCTTCATTGAGGTGCATAGTTTTATTAATTCCAATTTTAAGTTTTTGATTATGACTTTCTAGCCGATTATTTGTATTGTTGCCTAATGTCCTTAAACACTTACGATAATAAAAGACCCACAATTCCCTACAATTATGCCAATTGGAATTGAAGTAACTTGAGAAACGTGAAGGAGCAACTGTTTGCAATTGCTGATAGAGATAGTCATAAGCATCTTCAGATTGCGAATAAGTTAATTTTCGCAACAATTTCCCGTAAGTTATTCTTTTCTAAGTTTGTAAGCAACAATTCTGCTACTTTAGCACGAAATATCTTCAGCACATGAAAGACACACAAAAGAACTACTGCCTGAGTGAAGAATTCCCGAATTAGAGAGATTTCCTTCAAATCTTTATCAACAATAACAACTTTCGTATTTCTCGATTGAAAATTACAGTCACAGAAAAGGGAAAATATTCGGGAAAGCAGATCACGTCTCATTCTCAACGAAAGTATAAGCTACAGGCAACCCTCGACCATTATTATCTTGAGCAAGGAAGACGTGTAATGGATATCCTTCAGCATTCAAACAATAAGTACCATCAATTAATAAAACATCATGAAATGTTAAAAATGCCTACTGCATGAAATGAGTTTGCATGAAAACAAATTCTAAACAGTTTGATTTTTCATTACGAGCAACTTTAACATTAACTTGTGGATCATGTTTTGTAAACTCCATGATCTGTTCGACCAGCAGCTCGCCACGTGTCTTACCAGAAGACTCTAAATTCCTTAGTCTACCTTTCAGGTTCTACATATCCTTAGTAAGAACCTTTTTACCAGAAATTTGCTGCATTTGGTCTGCACAGACACTTGGTGCAACTCCAAGATTCATGTATTGAATTGCCTTCTGTAAATCAAGGTCAAGCTGCCTGTTTCCTGTATACCATCTACACATTTCTTTCGAGATATTGTGATTGAGTTCAGGGAAAATTGCTGTTACTACGTAATTAAAACTTTCTGAAGAAAGATTAATGCGCAATCTCATCTTGCACTCTTTTGAGTCCCAACACACTTTCTTACTTGTTACAGCTCTTGAATTTCCCTGCATGAACACACTGGTATTCAATTTCAGAATGTGGAAGATCAGGATTAGAAGAATAGTTCTGTCGCCTGTATCTAATGCAAACACGATGACCAATTTCGGCACACCACTCATCAAAAACCTTCTTAAAGCTCGAAAATGATTCAAACTGAGCACCTTCTTTCATCTCTTTAACTCCGCCATAAAGTACAGCAGATAAAGATGAAACCATTCCTACAGGCACCTAAGACAGAGCTGAAGTTGAGAAGCAGGAAGAGGAAGGGCCGTTGCCACCGGGAACTTTAGAAGATAGAGAACTGCCAGATTCTTATGAACACACCATTTCGGACGCATTTGACAAAATTTTGAAAATCCCAATTGAATGTTAGGATGAATTTCCTTAAATGCTGCATACAACTCTTCTAAATTATTAAACGTTTCTGAGCATGAACGTTCTTTTTTATAATGACATAATCTTTCGTACCGGGCATCAGTCGACTGTACTCATCATCTTCATAAAAATTCCTTACAAGTAATAGTTTCATTAGGTAACTTTCTACCTTGCTTTGGGTCAGGCAGTGAACAGATTCCTTTCGTATTAAGAGTCTCACTAGCTTCACGCACCATTCTTTGTGATACACCAAAAGTTCGTTGAATTTTTGGGGTGAAAAAGAGGGATAGGAGGGTGCATGGGGTAGTGGGAAGGTGTAAAAAATGGCAAAGGGCCTGTAATGTTGCTTTTTTTCCAAAAAAAATTCCGAAAAATGCTGATTTTTTATTTTTTTTTCGAGAAAAATACCCCCGCCCTTTTTCCACCCCTCGGACCCCCAATGATGTTTATCGTTGGGCATAGTGTTCATCATTATTTTACTGTAATTTTAGGCTAGCAATCGGCATATCGTTGTGAAATGAGAAGATTAAACGTCATTTATCTATTTCACCCCTATTTTGGCCAGAAGGGGGGGGGACAGAAAAATGGAGGGTGATGGAAAAAAACGGAGGTCATATTCGAATTCAGCAACCCAAAATTATTAAAGATCACCCATCAGAGTGTCTGTCCATTTTTCCTTGTTGACTAGTGTTAGCTGTTAACATCTATTTTTTTAATGCGATTAATGACAATTATGGTAAACTCTTAAACTTTATATTAACTTGAATGTTATTTACTTTTTTTTTTTTTATTATCCCCATGGCATTACATTTGGAGTTAAAAATTAATCCCTGCTAGCTGTACTGTGATTAAAAAAAATAACATTAAAAAAGTATTCAAATTTTCCTTGAAAAAATGCTATTTCTAAATCGGAAGATACAGAAAAAGGAAATAAATTTACTTTCTTCATCCAGGAGATGACGCCTAATTAAATTATTGTAATTTCCTTCTACACCTCTTCTTCTAAACATGTCTTGAATTTTTCTTCTGTTTTCTTTTTAATCGATGAAGGATTTCTTCTTCAAATTCAAGATTTCTCAAAATGAGCACAGCTACAATTGCTAGATACTGTCTCCTGTCCATGTTGTTGACTGAATTGAACAGTTTTTCAACCCCACCTTTGTCCAAGGAAGGGAGAAAATATGCCCCGGCACAGGACGGCAGCCAGTGAACAGAAACGTACCCACTGCAGCAGCGAAGCCCTCCCCTCTTGATCTCCGGCTTGACACTTGCTGGCAGCAAGTGAGCGGAACGGCACCTTAAAGATGCCTTTTTTTGTTTTGCCAATTTGGTATTTGTTGATGTTTTGCACTGAAATGGTTTCGTTGTAACAGGCGTGGTCACTTAAAATATAGATCGATTTTTGCACTTCCCAAGAAAGTCATTTTTTTCCCTGCAAACGATTTCGGTGCCTGGAACGTTGATCTTGTGGTGGTGCTCTGTGGCATGGGTGACAGTTGCATAATTGGCGTTTCGGTTGTTGATAGCATATTGATGCTGGTAAAGGTGGTCTTCTAGCTGTTGACCTGTCTCGCCGAAATAGTAACATGAATGCTCAAGGCAGGGTATGGCATACACGACACCCTGCGTGGAGAGTATCTCGGCGGAGGTTCTTTGACGTATTTGCTTTTGGAGAATTTTGCCCAGCATTTGATTGGTGGGGGATGTTGTGATGATTTGCAAGGGACGCAGAATATTGTTGAGCGATTTATGTAAAGGTGGATAATAGGGTAAGGAAACATATTTGAGATTGGATTTGTGAACTTGCATGTCATATAGCAAAGGTGACAACCCGTCACTAAATGATGTTTTTTTAGGAAACTTTCAGGGTATTCATTGTGCCACAAAATGTCGTGGATTGTGTTGATTTCGCGATTGAAAGCTTTGTGATCATTTGACAGAAAAAAAGATACTACACATATCGGAAGTAGTTGTTCTATTTTATTGTTATGTTTTTGTTTTTCTAATATTTGTGCGTCGGCGTATACTACACAATAACATGGGAGGGGGGGGGCAATTCTTTATTCTACTTCCTTTGTTGTTTTCTTACAATGTAAAGACAGATCCGTTAGCCAAAAAATTTGCTTTCTGTTGCCCCTCACCCACCAACGAGGTGGATCTATGGGGGAGAAAAATTTTGTGTTAAGAATAAAAGCAGTTTGCAAGTTAGTAGAATTTTAAAAACTCTGTAAATGCCTGCAAATGTTATATATTTATATATATTTATTTACTTTCATACAATTCTTTTTCGTCCTGTTAGGATTGAACTAAAGCAATCCCATCAACAGGTTCGAATACATTAGGTTAAACAGAAAAGAATAAACAAACAAAAATCAGATTATAAACAAGTACATGAAACATCTCTGATTTGATGCATACTAAGAGTTAAAAAAAAATAAATAATACATAAATTATCGTTCTTAAAAAAAAAAAAAAGTTTCTTTATTTTTTTTTTATCCAATTGAACCATAGGATTATTTTAAGAAAACTTTTTAGTGAAGATATTTTCTCAATTTTATTTGTTATTTCTACCTAGTTTATTAAATATGTCCAGCAATTTCTTCTTTTTTTTTTAATTCTTTTTTTTTTTTTTTTTTATTCTATTGGACCATAGGATTAACATTGGTTATTAACCAAATCTTAAGAAATCTTTTTAACGAAGAAATTTTCTCAAATTTATTTGTTTTTTTTATACCTATTTTGTTGATTATGTCCTGCAAAATTTTATTCAAGTTGCATTCTCCGTATCTATTATGTATTTGCAGATAATCAAGTCTAAAATTTAAGTCATTCCTAAAATTATACAATTTACTATCTCGATTATACCGATAAATATATTGCTAATAATTTGTCAAAATAAGATTGTATAGAAATTTTTGTTCTGGTGTGAAAATTTTGTATTTAATTAAATCTTCGATTGTAATTATCTTATTACTAAAATTGGTTTGAAGAATATTTTTAATAATTTTTTTTTGTAACCTATTGATATTAACCAGATTAATGTTCTTGGTATTTGACCAAATGCTATTACCGTAGTTTATATAGGAATCAAAAAAAGCTGAGTAGATTAATAATTTATATTTAACTGGTAAGATATTTTTCATATGATAAAACATATACGCAAGACTGCTTAATTTTTGATGTAGATTTTGGATATGGGTATCCCATGTGAATGTGTCGTTTATCGTAATACCCAAATATTTAAACTGATTAACCAATTTTATTTTCGTACAATTATCACATTTAGCATTTCTGTTGTGCAGACAGTTATCAAAACTAAAATGACAATTCAGTGAATTGAACTGTTAGATTTTTGAAATTCTTTCAATTCTATTAATATTAGATTATTTACATAATTTTCCAAATACTTGCCTGTTTATATAATGTTATAGCAGTTAATCTTTCGGTATATTGCTAAAAACAGAACTTCCCCCCAAAAATTTTTTAAAAAATCATAATATTTCCATCATACAAAGTATTGAACATGAAATTTAATAATTAAAAAAATAAATAAACAAATAGCAAACTTATCTCTATACAAATTACGAAAATTATCTACAAATTCATAGCATTATCTATGTACAAATATACAAAACTCTTCAAAAAAAAATAATGTTTAAAATAAATAAAAATCATGGGAACATTGTTAAAGTGCTTGATTCAAAACATGAAATTAAATTTCTCCTCATATTAGTTTGATCAAAGAGTACTGTTGAAATATTTTCATTTAAACACAAACAAAGTGTGAAAGCAATAGCAAACAAACCACAGTCCTTATTACCACTTTGTTTTGCTCAAGGAAGAAAAGTACAGACAGATTCAAAAACATGCAAGAAACTTGGCTCATCAAATCAGGAACTGGAATTGAAAACAAGGAATCGTAAACCTTCAGCTCATTTGGACGACAACCAATTGTAGACACAGTCAGCCAATGCCCCTGTGATAGACTTATGTTTATATGAAGGATTTGCACAATATTATCAGACGAAAGATAACAATGACCTGGACTACCTGCTAATAAAGTGGAGACAAAACCACACACTTCTGGGAACTGTTTTGAAAGCAAATTCTGTGCATGATCAACATGTAAATCGTTCAATTCTTGGCCATTTTGAAGATCAAGCTTATCTTGAAATTTTAGAAAATTTTAAACCCAGTTAGAATTGACAGAAGTAGGATTTGAATCTAATTTATAAGTAGTGATTAGTTTTGACTTTTTCCCAGAACTTTTCTTAATGAAGGAACCTACTGGATTACTCTTTCCTTTTGGCCTCCCCCTTCGTGCTTTCACCACAGGAACAATTAAGCTGCAACTCAAAGCTTTCAGTTCAGAAACCAGCTTTTTAACATCTGGCAATGTGGTAGCGTAATTGTGGTCTACTATTGTCACATTCACTTTTTCAGAGACATGAAAGGATTCAATAGATTCACACTTCATATCAATTTCAGCATTAAAGTTCTGACCTATGTGAGTATCAACAACATAAATATACATACATACATAGTTCTCTGCCAAGGGCAGGTCCTTCACTGCAAACCCAGCATTCTCCAATCTTTCCTATTTTCTGCCTTCCTCTTTGTCTCCACATAAGATCCATTTACCATAATGTTGTCGATCATCTTAAATCTTCTTCTGCCTCGAACTTTTTTACCGTTCACCATTCCTTCCAGTGCATCCTTCATTAGGGAGTTTCTTCTTAAGCTAAGTACACACTGCTAGACATGTTGCGCGATTTGTCTATAGACCGTCAAAGACTGGTCACGAGAAACGGTCTATAGATCGTCTAGAGACACCGTTCTTTGTCTCGTCTAGCGTCCACACTACAATGTGAATTTCTCAGTCTCATCTTCGCAGTCCACCATGGAGGATATTGTAATTAGCACTAAGCAGGAACTCATTCCACACAAAACAAGTGAAAATGACCCAAAAATAAATACTAATATATGGAACTTTCTAAATAAACAAATAAATCATAAACAAAAAAATTTGAAAAATATTGAAAAAGAAAAATTACTAAAAATTTATGATGTAAATATCATCTTCAAAGAGTTTAAAAATGTATTTTTAAAAAAGAAAACAAATAGTAATGAAATAACAAGTTCTAATTTAAAAAAATTGAATTTCACGTAAATATTTTAAAAATTCTTTTAAAACAGACTGGGACGTGTCTCGCCTCTAGACACCAAGTGACGTCCACACTGTCAAAATGTTGCGCAACATGTCTCACGTTGCATGCTGTCTCCCATCTCGGTCGGGAGACTTTAGACATGCGATTTTTGGTCTCGCAACGGGCCTGAGGCGGGGATTTGTCTAACCTGAGACAACCTGAGACACGTCTCTAGACCAAAATCGCGCAACATGTCTAGCAGTGTGTACTAGGCATTAGCCAGTGACCCAACCAGTTTCTTTTATCAACAACAGTCTCCAATAAATCTGACGATTTATTTCCACCAATATCAGATTTCATCATGTTAGATGGATATTGCAAATTCACATTTGTATTAGACTAAGATACTGAATTTCTCCAGAAATTCTAATGACCCACAAGTAGCTAAGAAACTACACATTTTATTTGTTAATTCATGAGCAACTCTGTACTTAGTTTCTGAACTGAAAGGTGCGGCTTGATTAGGAATCGAATGGACAAACTGCACATCCTGTCAACCTATGTCATTTAATTTCAATTGTTTTCTCCACCTGTTATGGGTTTTTTTTTCTTCTCTTTTTCCTTACTTTAATTTTCTTTCTCATACCTTTTCTTTAACACAATTTTTTTTACAATCACTTATCTTCATATTTGACAAGGCTTTTAACTTATAGTTGGATCAGTTCAATGAACTTATGAAAAGATTAACTACAAGAAACAGATAAATGTTTAAAAGAAAAAAAAAATCAAGTTACTTCATTTAATCAAAAATCTGTTTTACATTAAAATGAAAAATACTATAAAATACTATTGAAATATTAAATATATACAGGTCTTTGAAAATTATTATACTATTAAAATCGTGATTTTTTTTCCCCCTCCCCCCATTTTAAAACTCCAGAGTTTCGAAATAATAAATTTGTGATTAAAATTAGTGAATCTTTAGATTTTGTAAGATTCAATAAAATAAAAGCAACACACCTTTGGGGAAAGGTGTTCATCAAAGATATCTATTTCACAGAAGTGTCTTGCAGCAAAAATTTGGCAACATGGAAGCCCAAATGTAGCAAAATAGGAACAACTACATTTCGAATAATTGGATTCGACTAAATATACTTTGCTATTTCCACAAGAAACCTCACACTCACCATGTTCTAAAATATTTATAGAGTATTTATTTTCTTCACCTTTTCTTAAAGAACTACAAATTTGTTGAAATGCTTCTTGAGACGCAATAGAAGCGAACTGATCATGAACAGTCTCATTATAATGAAAATGCACAGTTAACTTTTCAGCTAAATATTCCTTGTAAGAGGTCATAGTTTCTAAAAAAAGCAAATAATTTTCCTAATGCTTCATCGAGATGTATAGTTTTATTAATTCCAATTTTAAGTTTTTGATTATGACTTTCTAGCCGATTATTTGTATTGTTGCCTAATGTCCTTAAACACTTACCCACAATTCCCTACAATTATGCCAATTGGAATTGAAGTAACTTGAGAAACGTGAAGGAGCAACTGTTTGCAATTGCTGATAGAGATAGTCATAAGCATCTTCAGAGTGCGAATAAGTTAATTTTCGCAACAATTCCCGTAAGTTATTCTTTTCTAAGTTTGGAAGCAACAATTCTGCTACTTTAGCACGAAATATCTTCAGCACATGAAAGACACACAAAAGAACTACTGCCTGAGTGAAGAATTCCCGAATTAGAAAGATTTCCTTCAAATCTTTTATCAACAACAACAACTTTCGTATTTCTCGATTGAAAATTACAGTCACAGAAAAGGGAAAATATTCGGGAAAGCAGATCACGTCTCTCATTCTTAACGAAAGCATAAGCTACAGTCAACCCTCGACCATTTTTATCTTGAGCAAGGAAGACATATTATGGATATCCTTCAGCATTCAAACAATAAGTACCATCAGTTAATAAATCATCATGAAATGTTGAAAATGCCTGCCGCATGAAATGAGTTTGCATGAAAACAAATTCTAAACAGTTTGATTTTTAATTACGAGCAACTTCAACATTAACTTGTGGATCATGTTTTGTAAACTCCATGATCTGTTCGACCAGCAGCTCGCCACGTGTCTTACCAGAAGACTCTAAATTCCTTAGTCTACCTTTCAGGTTCTACATATCCTTAGTAAGAACCTTTTTACCAGAAATTGGCTGCATTTGGTCTGCACAGACACTTGGCGCAACTCCAAGATTCAGTATTGAATTGCCTTCTTCTGTAAATCAAGGTCAAGCTTCCTGTTTCCTGTATACCATCTACACATTTCTTTCGAGATATTGTGATTGAGTTAAGGGAAAATTGCTGTTACTACGTAATTAAAACTTTCTGAAGAAAGATTAATGCGCAATCTCATCTTGCACTCTTTTGAGTCCCAACACACTTTCTTACTTGTTACAGCTCTTGAATTCCCCTGCATGAACACACTGGTATTCAATTTCTGAATATGCAAGATTAGGATTAGAAGAATAGCTATTTCGCCTGTATCTAATGCGAACAGGATGACCATTTTCAACACACAATTCATCAACACCTTCTTAAAGCTTGAAAATGAATCAAACTGAGCACCTTCTTTCATCTCATTACCTCCGCCATAAAGTACAGCAGATAAAGATGAAACCATGCCTACAGGCACATCAGACAGCTGTATCCAGACAGAGCTGAAGGAAGAGGAAGGGTTGTGCCACCGGGAACTTTAGAAGATAGAGAACTGCCAGATAGCAGTTGAGAAGGAGGACGACGAGCCGTGCCACTGGGCACTTTAGAAGAAACAGAAAACTTACATTTAGGGCCAGCAGACTTACAGACCTCAGAATAGGTCCTCTTTAAACGCAGCATGGGGCGGAGTTCTTGTGTTACTATGTTGGAGAACATAGATTCATGGGAATCGCAATCTCCCCAAATCG
>JAFIDM010027289.1:0-29826 GCA_023159025.1 Thereuonema tuberculata
AATACGCAGTGATTCTTGAAGAAGCAGAGAAAGTTCTCTCTGCGAAAAATTCATTTAAGAGTTGGCCAATGTAGTAAGGTTCATAATTTCTTACTAAAAACTTATGTCTTACATAGATAAGTGTTTATGATATAACTAATTATCTTCATTACTTTTAAATAAATATTTTCCTATGACTTACTGATAGGAATTAAACACTCCGTTGGGCGCAATATGGTTCGGAACACAGTCAGGTGCATTGAGCCTGGGAGGCACTGCTTCATTTACTAATCTTTTCTACATATAGAAGCCTTTTTTCCTTTACAATAAATAATTGTTAACTCTTCTTAGTAAACACCCACACGTTATAAAAATACCAAAGGAGCAATAAAACAGTTTTATATAGTCTTCAAATTCTTAGTGCAATCGGATGATTTGTTAAAACACTCCGTCAGGTGCAACTTATCTGCTAGGCACACCTCCAGCTCTTTTGTTTTCCCACCCCCTCTAAATATTGTCCCCACTTCTCCATCCCAGCAGCTTCGCCTCTTCTAGTGCCACTAACTATTACAAATCAAAAAATGTGATACAGTATTAAAAATAACTGAGAAAACTGCAACATAATTGGGTGAAATGAGCCTATTAGATCGTTTCGGTATGTCAACCATAGTGTTAAACAAATCTGGTTTTAAAAAACTAATATAGAAATTACAGTAATAAACATTTAAAAATGGAAGAAACTTATAAAACTGAATTTTTATATTTATTATTATTTATTATTGAAATTTTAATTCAAGTGAATTGCAACAGAATAGAAGAACACAAATTAATTTTCTTTATCAAGTTTCATATAAGATCTACAATAAACAACACAACCATTTTAAATACTACTATTTAGTTAAGTATTATCTAAATTCAACTGACTTGTGCATCATATAAGCTCTACAATTTAAGTTCTTGGATTAAGTTGTTTTCTGTAAAATTTATTTTAGCTCTAAGTTCATTGTTAAAGATTAAAAAAAAAAAATAATCAAAACCTGCATCTCCTTTTGAAAATCCAACATCTGCCATTTCTTCGATTAAAAAAAAAGGAATTATTTCATTAAAAACAGCAACAACAGAGAAAACTCCAAAAACAGCACAAAGAATGCTTCCTTTATTTATCAGAAGGTTGACATCAGAATCAGTTCAGCCCATAGCAAAATCATTTGTAGCACCCAAGGATTTTCAAAACATAAATACACTTATTTTGACTGAATTACTTAAAATAAAATGAAATAACAGATACAGTGATTAATGATCACTAATGTTAATCATCAAAGTCAAGCAAATTGAAATATTCAAACTAGGAATTATCCCCATTGCATTTTGGTCTGTAGTGTCAACTATTAAATTAAAGATACACATGTGCATTTCCAATGTTGTTTGTCAATTATATATGTCTACTACATCAGAATACAGATTATTGTTTCACAAAAACACATTTAAAAATGTATTCTCCAATGAAGATATGTATGGTGAAATTCAAACTACACTCACATTTAAAACTGATAAAAGCTCGTCTTAGTACACTGATAAATATTCCATTATCACTTCATGTTTCCTAACTGATCAACATGCCTAAAGAGTTTTTAATTGTTTTAGTATTTGGAAATATAGAATTGTAATTGTAATAAAACTCTTGCAGAATCAAATACTATTCAGTTGTTCAATTCATTGGTTTTAATTCCTCCTACAATAAATGATATAATTGAAATAATTAAGAATATGAAAAACAAAAATTCTGTTGGATTGGATAATGTATTGGTGGAGGATATTAAAAAATTTCATAATAATATTGCAGAAATTATAACTATATTAATAGATAATATTATTGAAAAAGGAGTATATCCCGATATATGGAAAATGGCAAAGTTAATTCCTATATATAAAAATGGTAATTATATGGATATAATAAACTATACACCAATATCAATACTCTAAAACTTATCAAAAATTGTAGAAACTTATATTTTTTACCTCAATATATAATTTTCTTGAAAAATACCAGATTTTAAACAAAAATCAATATGCATATCAAAAAAAAAAAAAAAAAGTGCAACACTTTTATTACAAAATTTAAATGAAATTATTAATAATAGCTTAAATAAAAGTAACTCCATTTTGATTATTTATATTGATCTGAAAAAAGCCTAGATCACAATATATTAATGCAGGAATTAAATAGTATTGGAATAAGAGGTCCAATGTTTAAAATAATAAAAAATTATTTAAAAAAAAGGAAATTCAAAATCAAATTAGATAATAATTTAAGCAAAACATATAACTTAAAAAAATCTGTGCCACAAGGGTTTAATTTAGGTCCAATATTGTTCTTAATATATATATTAATACAAATTTTAAAACTTCTGTAAATTCAAATATTTTAGCTTGTGCTGATGATCTATTATTGATAAACACATACAATAATTTTTCTATAGCACAAAAACAAATTCAAAATGATTTAACAAATATTATTAAATGGACGCATGACTACAAATAAGAAATCAATAAAAATAAAAAATATATATATATGATAATTGATCGAAAAAATAAAAAAATAAACATAGTAACCCAAATAAAATTCCTTGACCTCAAATGTCTACATAATAATACAGAAGATATAATAAATTGCCGTGGCCGTGCGGTCTAGACGGCGGTCTGCCGTTGTGGCCAGTGCGCCAGTTCCCGGGTTTGAATCCCGGTAGTGGCATGGATGTTTCTTTCGTCTTCTGTGTTTCGTCCGTTTCCCCCTGGGACTCACTCTCTCAGGTGTATCCTCGACGAGAAAGTGCATTCTTTCTCGTCTCTGATTTCCCTAGCCTTGTTCTGACGTTGTCAGGAGGGGCTAGCGCGTGGTCCGTTCGGGCCCATTCGCGACCAAAAAAAAAACTGTAATTGTGAAAATTTAGAAATAAAAAACAATCATAAATATCTTTGTCTATTTATAAATAATAAATATACATGGCATACACATTACACTCCTATCTTAAAAAGATTGAATCAATTGTTATATATTTTTTATTATATTAAGGATATTTTTTTCAGTAAAAACTAAAATTGTAGTATATAAAGCATATATTGACTCATTAATAAATTATGGCATTGATAACTGGATAATAAAAATAAATTAAAAATATTAATAGAATTCTAAAAAGGATAATAAATTTAATTTTTCCTAATTTTGACAAACTCCAAATTGATCAACAAAACCTAATTCTAATTAATAACAAAATATTTAGTTTTATTTCCTTAACAAAAAGTTATATTTAATTTGATTTTACAAAATTATTATAAATCAAGTTTTAATATACATAATACAAGAAGTAATAATTTATATATAAAACTAACCTTTGATAAATCAAAAAAATATTTTGGACTTATAGAGGTAAAAATAGAATTATCAATAAAATATTTGATCAATTCTCAAATGATTTAAAAAATATTGAAAAAATATCTACTTTAAAAAAGATAATATATAGATAGATAATACTTGGAGAAATTGTATGGGTCAACTAGTATTTTTAATATTTTTCATTAATTTACTAATGGTTATTTATTGGAAATAATTTTGATTTTCACTTGAGTTATGGTTTTATTTTTGTATAAATACTGTTTCTAAATTTTGTTATAATGTAATTTCACTTTTAACAACATCTTGGAATATTATTACAGTACTTATTTGTTTTTTGATTTATAAGATTATCTTTGTACAACTCCCAGCACCAACATAACAGCTATATTTTACCTAGTAGGACTGTATTATACTATTATAATAAATAAAATAAACAAAAAAATTGGATGTCAAAAAAATATCATTATTACATAAACAAAACCAGAAAAGAGCTTACAATATTCATAATTCAAAGGCAAGATTTAAATAGAGGAAACAGACAATGAAAGTATTGTTACATTTTTTCCATTTTACTAGATTTATTTTCAACTTAAATCAAAAAAGTTTATTGAGAATTAGTCAGAGTTTGTTCATCTTACGTGATCCATAGAATCAACATCTCTGTTATAATTATATATTAAAATGATTTTTAATTTTAAAAAAAAAAATTAAATTGATAAATGAATGAAAAAAAAAAAAATACTTTCTAAATTCTTTTACTTGTGAACTGAAAATGTTTTGTAGCATTGATGTTTCTTTTGCTATTTGTGACTGTTAGGCTCTGTTACTCACTTGATGGGATTGGTAGGTTTGTAAACCAAAACAGCAAATGAAAAATTGGAAGAAATGTAGCATTTGGAAACTATATTTTTAATTAAAAAGTCTGTTGCTTTGTTTTGGAAAACAAAAGAACATTCAGATAAAATACAGGTTAGTGCATGTATTACATTTCAACTCTTTCAACCCATGGTGTGATCAAATATCATTGTAATATCTACACAGGAAAATCAGCTTTTACTTAATAATTCTTCAAAAAAAACCCACCTAAAGTCTTTTTAATTTTCTGATTTAACTGAAAATGTAAATCAAATATAGATGAATGCACTGAATTCATACTCTAACTGCTTTCAATATGTATGTTATCTTATGCAAAAAAAATTTGCAGATAAAATATTTTTTCCCAAAACTTACAGTAATTGGATTTCAGTCAGAATCAGATTAGAAAAGTTCTTCCAACAATCATCAAATACAGTATTAATCATTTAACTGACTTTTGACATGAATTTTTAAATAACTTCCACGAGAAAAGTGTTTATTGCAAAATGCACATTTATTTGGCTTCTCACTAGTATGTGATCTAATGCGATCATTTAACTCGCTTGATCTGATGTAGACTTTCAAAGTTCCTTGTTTAGAAAAATATTTTTGACAAAATTTACATTTAAATATTCTTTCACCTGTATGGAATCTAATATGAGAAATTAAATTGCAATTATGTGAAAACGTTTTTCCACAAAATTCACATTAAAATCACTTTTCACCAGTATGTGATCTAATGTGGGTTCTTAAATTGTCTGGTCGAGAAAAGTTTTTCTCACAAAACTCATTTAAATGGTTTTTCACCAGAATGTGATCTAATATGATTTCTTAAATAACTTGCTTGAGAAAAGCTTTTTTTACAAAACTCACATTTAAATGGCTTTTCACCAGTATGTGATCTAATGTGGTTTGTTAAACTGCCTGATTGAGAAAAGCATTTTTCACAAAACTCACATTTAAATGGCTTTTGACCTGTATGAGATCTAATGTGGACTGTTAAATTGCTCGATACAGAAAAGCTTTTTTCACAAAACTCACATTTAAATGGCTTTTGACCTGTATGAGATCTAATGTGGATTGTTAAATTGTTCGATACAGAAAAGGTTTTTTCACAAAACTCACATTTAAATGGCTTTTCACCTATATGTAATCTAATATGGGTTCTTAAATTACCTGCTAGAGAAAAACTTTTTTTACAAAATACACATTTAAATGGCTTTTCACCTGTATGTGATCTAATGTGGTTTGTTAAATCGCATGATTGAGAAAAGCTTTTTTCACAAAACTCACATTTAAATGGCTTTTCACCTGTTTGTGATCTAATATGGGTTCTTAAATCACTTTTTCGAGAAAAGCTTTTTTCACAAAACTCACATTTAAATGGTTTTTCACCAGTATGTGATCTAATTTGACTTGTTAAATGACTTGCTTGAGAAAAGATTTTCTCACAAAACTCACATTTCAATGATTTTTCAAGTTGTTTCGACGACATATTAATAGTTAAACTAACTGTAGGTTTCCAATAATGTCGTTAATTTCGTAGTGTCTACAGCTGAACACTTCAAAAAGAAAAACAACTTGAACTCTAAATAATTAGAGTTTGATAATTAGACGGGAAACTTGCAATAACTGATTATTTGAAAATATAAAACTGGAAATCTTGAGAAATTGAGAAACTGTTTTGAATGTCACATCAACAGCAAATATCGTCGTCATTTATGATAAAAAGAGTTCTATTTTAACTAAAATAGTTAACTTAAATGAGAGAAAAATCGAGAAAACATAAGCAGCTGAAATGCTAAGAAAATATGTTTTCTTTGTCTTCGTGGCAGATGTTCCAGTTAAAACCTGAAATGGTTATACCAGTGTTTAAAAAACAAACTCTAAAATGCACCTTTAAATATCTGATTTCTCAAAATTGAAGAGTTCCCCTCCAGAGACACTTCTTGTAAGACTCACTACGAAAGAAAAAGAAAAAAAAAACATCATATTCACCAATCAAAAGATGGTATTTTCTTTTAATCTCTAACATCGTATCCCATTTTCTCACAATAAGCATATGGCACGACGATTCTGATTGGTCGACCCAAAAATGACGATTTGTAGCTTTCCTACAGTCATGAAAACTTAACTGAATGTGAGAATTATCAAAGGAACTGTTATAGCTATTAAGGAAAATATCTGAAAGGAATCATAAAAGTTATCACTAGCAATGTGTGGAGCATAAACTGCCACTTTAACACTGTAAGGCTTCCTATACGTTTTGCTTTCATTTGTGATAAACATTTAAAGCAGGATGGGACTGTGTCAATAAAGATAATCTAATGATAGCTTTCTGATTAAATTTTTCTTTTCCGTTTTTAAACATGCTTTCAATGAAGCCACATTTTCATTTTCTAGTTTTAACCTATCTTGTTTAGGCCTATATTTTCTACATTTTAACTTACTGTTATGACAAGTATCAGAATATTTTTAAATACACGTAATTCATTTAAATTATATTTTTTTCAGTAATTTTATTAATTATTATAATACAAATATCTTAAAAAAATTAAAAAACAAACAAACAAAACCGTAAATATTCATGCCAGGAAAACAATATAAAATTTAATAATGTATTTTATGTTAATCAAATTAACAGAATCAACCGCCAAATGAAGAAAAACAAATAGTTTCTTATTTTCTAATAAAATTTTCATTAAAATTCTTTCAAAAAATTAAGCAACAATTACTAGATGGTGATGTATTTGTGTAGGTGTATAGATGTACAATATATGTATATGTGTATGCTTTTAACCAATTAATCTCTTAATATTTATAAAATATCTGTTTATTAATATAAGAAACAATATCAGTAACAATATCTATATTATTATAAATTTAGATATCTAATGAATTCGAAACTTTATTTACACGTATTTTCTATGAAATATTCGATTATGTCATTAAACAAAAACTCTCATCGAATAACTTTTTTATTTTTTGTAATTGAAATTCAAATATTTTGTAATAAGAAAATCGTTATGAACTATCAATATTATTATTGATTTTTTAAGTTGTTTACTTAACTTACTCTAAAGTTCTAATTGTAATATTTTCTATAATAAGTAATGATTATAATAATATTTTTAATAAAAGGTAGTTTTTTTGTTTATTGGTGTTAAGAATGATGTTAAGAAAATAAAATAAATAAATAAATATAAGTGGAAATGAAGTTTAAAATTAAGGAGAAATAGTTGAGAAACCTTTTTCTGCATTGAAAAACTGTTCTAGAGATAAGGAGTTCCAATCATACATATTTACTTTTTGATTAATTTAAAATTAAAATTATAAATTTTTAACCGTAACGGACTTAAAAACCCCAAATAAACAAAACCAATATTTTTCAGATTTTACCGTCGAAATATATAATAAACAATTTATACCAAAATCGCAAAATAAATTAACTAGTCTCTTATTTTCTAATAAAATTTTCATCAAAATTCTTTCAAAAAATTAAGGAACAAAACCTAACTAGGAACTTAGCTTTATATAAACTAAAGGTACAGTTTCGCTGACTTGCTGTGCAGTGGCTTAGTGTCACCTGTGGAGAAGAGGGGGTGTTCGGGCGGCAGCAGATAGAATTCCGTTCAACTGCTGCAGCCCTTTGCCGCGGGATATTTTCTCCCTATTCTAACCCTTATTCTATTGCAGTATGGTATAATTTTAATTTTCTATTATCATCATTTTTTAAAACATAATGTCATTTATTAAATTTATGAAATTCTTAAAATTTATATTAATTTGAATGTTACATTCTTTTCATTATTTTATATTAACATTTCGACGGCATTAAATTTGAATAATGTCAATGAATTTTATTGTAAAGTGATTAAGATGTGAAATGTTATTAAAAATAAATATTACTTTTGGAACACAATTTCTATAAAGTTACTTTACCTTGTCTTTCTCTCCGTCTGTCCTTATTTCCGTGGGATAGCACAATAGATCTTTGAGGTCGCGGTGCTTGGCTGTCAAGCCACCCACGCTCACCACGTTACATTACATTACTTTACTGTAGAACAAATACAAATTATCAAAAATAATCTTCAATAAATGTACAGTAAATTCTCGTTAAGTCGTCACTCAAGGGACCAAACATTTTTGACGACTTAAGAGGAGTGACCACTTAGGCGGAGTGGGAATTTTTGAAAAAAAAAACACTGAAATACAGTATTGTCATGAATTGCTGTAGGATTCGGTGAGAAAAACGAGATTTTCAGAAATCGATGCAAATGAATGAATGGAAAATAATAAAAAAAAAAACCCATTTTGTATGGTTAGTATATTTTAATCGTTTTAAAAGAAAGGCAATGTCTATCTTTGAAATATTCCAGCCAACCATTGCTGTCGCCGAAATCTTTAATGTTCAACTCCTTAGCAATTTCCATGGCTTTTTCTTTGAGAATCAAGTCAGAAATCGCCACATTTTGTGATCTGGCATGTTTTAGCCATCGAACTAAAACCTCCTCAATCTTGTCAAACTTCGATTTCCTCATTCTCTTTCTTCTGTCTTTGCAATCAGCTTCTGCAATTACTTGTTTCGATGATAGAATATCATTTAATGTAGTCCTGGGAATATGGTGTTTTTTGGCAAAAGCTGTTTTTGAAACATTTTATTTTTCAAAAAGTGCAATTGTCTTTTTTTTTCTATAAAAGATAGCGAGATAAGTTTTCGTTTCCCTGGCATGTTAAAAACGTAATCGAACCACGAAATTGCAAGAGAAAAAATCGCCCTTATAGCGGGGCTCTCTCGCTATGAAATGAAGTCACACTCAGGAGCGGTCAAGAAAAACGTCTACACTCGACAGAATGATTTGAATGATTAGCAGCGAGATTCCAAGAACCCAAATCCACGAAGGGGTAGGAAAGGAATGAAATGACAGGCGTGGTCGAAAACTCCCCGTAAAGGCTTGGCTTTCTTAAAGTGAAGGGGCGGGGCTGAAAAGACAGCACGATGGCATGCAAAATGGAGAAGAAAGGTGCCTTTGGCCATTTTTGAGGGTGACGAGTTATCCGGAGTAGAATTAAATTTGGTGAGGAGGTTATTTTACATTACTGTGTATGAGACCTTGTCAGAACCAAAGGAAAACGACGACTTATCCTGGTGACGACTTAACGAGGTTTTACTGTATTTTGAAAAATAATAATCGAAGCATATTTATTATAGAAATCAAATTTCTTTTAATTCCCCAACATGGCATTTTTATTTCCTACTGAAAATATTCTTTGTAATTAGATTTAACATTTTTTTAAAAGCTGCAGAGAACATTTTTTTTTAAGTAGTTAATTGAGATGTTATTGTTTTATTTGAATTTCTTTGGCGGTATTTATTTTTGGAGAAATAACAATGATTTTTTTTAATTGCCTAATAGTATTGTATTTAATTGAGTAATTGTACTTAGATGTTAATGAAAAAAAAATCGATTATAAATATTTCTGTGATAAGAAACATATTCTTTATTTATTTTTTTCTAATTGCAATTTTATCTTCTTCGATACTTAGTAATTGAAACTAAATTAAGCACATTTGCAAGGAAATTTTTATTTCTGATAATTGATTATCATTTTTTTGAAAACCCATTTATTTAAACCACAATCACTTAAGGAATCTGGAACAATCTTATATAATAACATAAAAGCTTTCTTATAATACAACTTTAATTTTTTAAAGTTTTGTAAAAAATGGAGCCTGAGGAAGCAAAGGAAGCTACTTTTGCGAAATATCGTAATTACGATGTCTTTATTTAAAGTAAATATGATTTTTATTCAAAAATAACAAAGGACAAAATTTTTCATTATTGTTTTATGGTTATTATTCGTTTTAATTATTACATGTTTTGTTGATTTAGTCTATGTGTCAGAGTTCCATGTATAAAGATTAAAAAGATTTAACAATTTTTTGATTTATTGTATTTACTATTTATAAAGATGAAAGTTTTTCCCTTATAATTTAGGAACAGGTCATTCTTTGATTTTATTCCTTTGTCTTTGAGAGGTACAAAAGGTTCGAAAATTATGAAAAGATTTTTTCGAAAAGAAATAAATAATTAGAGAATTAAAATATTATTTTTAATTCCTTTTTTAACTTGATTATAAGCGACTTTTTTTTTATCAGTAAACATTTTCTAATTTTATTGAATACATAAATAATAAAATGTTATTTTTATTTAATATAATCGATGGAAATAAAAAAAATAAATATATAGATTATTAAAGAGATATCATATTCATTAACTGAATGTAATTTTTTAATTTTGAAATATTAAAAATGCATTTGTTTTCATCCATAAACCTCTTTCTTCTGACCATTTGCTGCTTGTAGCAGGAGTCTTGATTGCTATTTTTTCCTCCCTTTTCGACTGCAGCCCTTCTGCTGCTCTGACGTCATCTGCAGCTAGCAGTGAACGGAAACGTTCGAATTGAAAATAGAAGGGACCTAACGAGTCGCAGACAAGGTTGTCGCCTGAGGGCGGCAGTCACGCTGTGCAGCAAGTGAGCAGAACTCCAGCTTTAGCATTTAATATTGATGTGTGGTCGAAAAATAACAGAGACTAGCATCAGTGTTACAGCTTAAGACACACACACACACATTTTATTTACAATTTATTTACTTGTTATATACATGTTTGGTGGATTCTCAAGATCTGCTCGGAGCTTCCTCTTCGGTCAGTCACTGAGAAAGAGAGCAAATTGCGCAGATGATTGGCCTCCTTGTTCAGTCAATCACAGAGCAGATTAACTGACCAATCCGGGAAGGTTTTTCGATTTTGCATCATAGCCCCCCTCCAAGAATCTTTGTCCTTCGCTGACTCAGCTGTCCAGGTAACGTCGAGGGCGGGATGATTTTCTCTGTGATAGGTGTATGGGAGAGGTGTGTTTCGTGCTAGTTGTCCAGGCAGGAGGGAGTGATTCGGCTGTGCAGGGGCAAAGATGGCGTTGTCATCAGGTTCCACCGTTGTCCAGTGGTGTGGAATTGGCGGTTGCCGTCCAGGTGTTGGTGGCCGGGCCTCATCTTCTGTGCTGGACAAGGTGGGTGCATCGTCTGCTGGTAGGTAACGCTTCATCCGTGTAATACGGGCTATCTCTGTCGGCTGGGAGTGAGTTGTGGACTGCAGTCGGGAGATATCGTAGGGGACAGGCAATGGACGATGGCGTATGGGCCTCGCCAACGGTGGAGCAATTTTTCGGCAAGGCCGACCAAGCTGGTCGGGCTGAAGATGAGAACTAGGTCTCCAGGGGCTATACATGATTTCACGATGATGCCAGTCATATCGGAGTTTGGCCTCTTGTAGTGGATTGGTGGGCGATGGCATTTGCGATGTCTAATCGGCATCACAGAGCGACTGCATAGTCTGTAGAGGTTTTCTGGGCCAACAGGGTGTCCAATGTGCTCTTCGGGTGACGACCATGAACAAGGAAGAAGTGTGTGAAGAATGTAGCTTCGTTATCTGCAGTGTTGAATGCATACATGATAAACAGAAGGATTTCATCCCAATTAGAATGATGTTTGTCCATGTACGACAGCATACTTGTGATGGAGTGTTTCAGCTTCTCCGTCGCTCCATTCGTCTGGGACCATCAAGATGATGTGCGGTGGTGAAGTGTCCGGCAGAAGGTAAGAACTTCCCGCATTATTGTGCTGAGGAATTGTGTGCCACGATCATTGGCAATGAATGCCAGGGGTCGTAATGCAGGACAATGTCTCGCACAAAGAAGCTGGTGATTTCGGTGGCTGTTGCATTCGGCAGTGCCTGTATAATTGCAAAGCAGTAGAAATGGTCAACTGCCACCACAATCCATGGGTTGCTATTGTTTGATAACGGGATAGGGCCAAGGAGATCAATGCTTTTTGGGCTAAAGGGTTGTTCGGGCAGCGGGAGCGACTGAAGGAATCCTGCCAGCCCCTGAGTCTGTGATTTCCTGCAGTGACAGCCATTGCACCTTAAAACACAAAGGCGGGTTGTCCTGTACTGTCCGGGCCAGCAGTAATTTTGGCGAGGCCGAGGTGTCTACAAGTGAGGGTCCTTGTAGCATGACTTGGCAATGTTGCAGCGCAGATGCTGCGGTATGATGAGCAAATAATGCCGGGATGTGGGTCGAAGCTTTCTTTGAGCAGCACGTCGTCTATCAAAATGTAGGCTTTTTTGTGCGACTGTGTGAATGTTCGAGCTTCGTCAATGATTCTGCGGAGGTTCGGATCTTTGTTCTGCTCAACGGCGATGTCCAGTTTTTCAGTTATTACATTGATTACGGTGTTCCTTTGGGTGGTCTCGTCCGATACGAGGTGCCACAAACAATCCGCGTCAAGGTGTTTGCGGCTCGTCTTGTAGATGACAGTGATATCGTGCTCCTGCAGCTGAAGGGCCCATCGAGCGAGCCGTCGCTGTGATCCGTAAGGTTCGTGAGCCAGCAGAGGGTGTGGTAGTCACAGACCACAGTGAATGGGCAGCCATAGAGATAGGGTCTGAACTTGTATGTGGCCTAAACAACCTTGCATAATTTAACAACAGCTAGGCATTCCCGATGGGTTGTTGCAAAATTCTTCTCAGCCTTGGATAAGGTATGGCTTGCATAAGTGATGACTTTCTGTTGGCTTCCCTGGTTTTGAACAGGTACTGCTTCGATGGCATAAGCTCTGGCATCTGTGGGGATTTTAGTGTGTGCTACGTCCTGAAAGTTACCATGCACTGGTGCCATAGTAAGGCACGTTTTGAATGTTTCAAAGGCGGTCTCCTCCTCATCTGTGCATCGGAAGTCATTGGCATTGTTCATAATTAAGGTGAGTGGGCATGCGATTCGTGTGAAGTTCGGAATGAACCGACGATAGAATGAGCAAAGGCCATGGAAAGCGCGGACTTGTTTGCTCATCTTCGGGATGGGGAATTTGTCTACGGCATCTGTTTTGTCGGGGTCAAGGTAGATGCCTTCTGGTGTGACGATGTGGCCCACGATCCAGATGGTTTGGGAGGCGAAGGAGCATTTATTGGTGTTCAGCTAGAGCTCAGTGGTGGATAGGCAATCAAGATGGTATTGAGGCATTGCTGATGTTCGTCAAACGTGCTGTCAAAGATGACAATGTCATCCAGATAATATACACAGCTTGACCATCTGAGGCCGTAAAGAAGGTTGTCCATCAGGGAATCCATAGTGGCTGGCGCATTACAGAGTCCGAAGGGCATAACGTTAAATTCGTACAGGCCGTCCAGCGTCAAGAAGGCCATTTTTTCTCTGTCTTCAGGTGCGATCGGTACTTGCCAGTACCTGGTTTTTTTTTTGCCAGTTTCAGGTGGAGGGAGAAGAAAATGGATCTGTGCAGGGTTTCTAAGGCGTCATCAATTCTTGGTAATGGGTAGGAGTCTTTATTTGTAATGGCATTAAGATGGTGGGAGTCTACGCAGAAACGACAGGATCTGTTTTTTCTTCGGATGAGGACAATGGGTGAGCTCCCTGGACTTTGAGAAGGTCATATCACCTTTTTTTGCAGCATGTTGCTTGTTTCCTGTTCGATGTCCATGCGCTCCATAGGGGAGACCCAGTAATGGCTTTTAGCAAAGTGAGCGACTATTACCCGTATCAGTGTATTGGGCGGCGGGTGCTTTGATCTGTCATCGTATGTGTGTTCATCGAACAAGTGGTGGTAGCGTTGTAACAGGTGGAGGAGACCACGGGCTTCCCGTGGTGGCAGGTGAGGGTTAACCATTCGACGGAGATGGTCATCTGTTAATCCATAGTGGAGTCTGATTGTTCGGCAAGGGCTGCTATCTGCTCTGCGAATTATTCATTTAAAAGTTGATCAATGTAGTAAAGTTTTTAATAAGTAATTATGAACCTATGTCTTACATAGATAAGTGTTTATGATATAACAAATTATTATCATTACTTTTAAATAAATGCTTTTCTGTGACTTACTGATAGGAATTAACACTCTGTTGGGCGCAATATGGTTCGGAACACAGTTAGGTGCTTTGAGCCTGGGAGGCACTGCTTCATTTACTAATCTTTTCTATATATAGAAGCTTTTTTTTTCTTACAAAAAACAATTTTTAAGTCTTCTTCATAAACACCATCATCATCATTATTCAACCGTCTCCAGTTTCCCGGGTGCGGTGCAAGAACGCTCTCCATCTATGACGACTCAGATACCACTCTTCCTCCTGAACTTGGCTCCAGATCACTCCTCTATCTTCCAGATCTTGTTTCAGTTGATCTTCTCCTAGGTCGGCCTCTAAGTCTTTTGCCGTCCACAGATTTCAGCAGCCATTCTTTGGCTACTCTGGAAGGATCCATTCTCATTACATGGCCATACCATCTTATTCTGGAACTGGCCATGGTTTCACCCAAAGATTCTCTTATTTGGATCTCTTGACGAATCTTCTCATTGCGGATCTTATCTCTCCTGGTTTTCTGTATCAGGTGGGTGTTTCTTCATAAACACCCACAAGTTATAAAAATATCGAAGGAGCAATAAAACAGTTTTATATAGTCTTCAAATTCTTAGTGCAGTATTAAAAATAACTGAGAAAACTGCAACTTAATCGGGTGCAATCAGCCTATTAGATCGTTTCGGTCTGTCAACCGGAGTGTTAAACATATCTGGTCTTAAATAACTAATATAGAAATTATAGTAATAAACATTTAAAAGTGGAAGAAACTTATAAAACTGAATTTTTATATTTATTATTATTTATATTAAACTTTTAATTCAAGTGAATTGCAACAGAATAGAAGAACAAGTAAATTTATTTTCTTTATCAAGTTTCATATAAGTTCTACAAAAAACAATACAACCATTTTGAAACTGACTATTTAGTTAAGTTTTATTTAAATTCAACTGACTTGTGCATCATGTAAACTCTACAATTAAACTTTTTGGATTAAGTTATTTTCTGTAAAATTTCTTTTAGCTCTAATTTCATTGTTAAATATTCAAAAAAAAAATTTGGGGGGGAAAAAAAAAAGAGGAATTATTTGATTAAAAACAGCAACAACAGAGAAAGCTCCAAAAACAGCGGAAACAATGCTTCTTTTGTTTATTGTAAGGTTGACATCACAACCACCTCAGCCAATAGCTAAATGATTTTTAGCCCCCAAAGATTCTCAAAACATAAATACACTTATTTTGACTGAATTACTTAAAATAAAATGAAATAACAGATACAGTAATTAATGATCACTAATGTTAATTATTAAAGCCAAGCAAATTGAAATATTCAAACTAGGAATTATCCCCATTGCATCTTGGTCTGAAGTGTCAACTATTACATTAATGGTAGACATGTGCATTTCCAATGTTGTTGGTCAATTATATATGTCTACTACATCAGATTTCAAATTAGTAGTTTCACAAAAAAACATTTAAAAATGTATTCTACAATGAAGATATGTATGGTGAAATTCAAACTACACTCACATTTAAAACTGATAAAAGCTTGTTTTAGTACAATGATAAATATTTCATTATCACTTCATGTTTCCTAACTGTGATCAACATGCCTAAATAGTTTTTAATTATTTAATATTTGGAAATATAGAATTCCAAATATTAAAAATTGGATGTCAAAAAAATATCATTATTACATAAACAAAATCAGAAAAGAGCTTACAATATTCATAATTCAAAGGCGAGATTTAAATAGAGGAAACAGACAATGAAAATATTGCTACATTACTTTCATTTTACTAGATTACTTTTCAACTTAAATCACAAAAGTTTATTGAGAATTAGTCAGAACTTGTTCATCCATTATGATCCATAGAAACAACGTCTCTGCTGTTATAATTATACATTAAAATGATTTTTAATTTTTAGAAAAAAATTAAATTGATAAATGAATGAAAAAAAAATACTTTCTACATTCTTTTACTCGTGAACTGAAAATGTTTTGTAGCATTGATGTTTCTTTTGCTATTTGTGACTGTTAGGCTCTGTTACTCACTTGATGGGATTGGTAGGTTTGTAAACCAAAACAACAAATGAAAAATTGGAAGAAATGTAGCATTTGGAAATTATATGTTTGATTGGAAATCTGTTGCTTTGTTTTGGAAAACGAAGAACATTCAGATAAAATACAGGTTAGTCCATGTATTACATTTCAACACATTGTGTGATCTAATATCATTGTCATATCTACATAGGAAAATCAGTTTTTACTCAAACATTCTTTTCATAAACCCACACCTGAAGTCTTTTTATTTTAATTTAATCTGATTTAACTGAAAATATAAATGGAATATCGCTGAAGGCACTGAATTCAGTCTCTAACTGCTTTCCATCCATATGTTATCTTATGTAAAAAGACTTTGCAGATAAAATATTTTTCCCAAAACTTACAGTAATTGGATTTCAGTCTGAATGAGATTAGAAAAGTTCTTCCAACAATCATCAAATACAGTATTAATCATCTAAATGACATTTGACATGAATTTGGAAATAACTGCCACGAGAAAACTGTTCATTGCAAAATCCACATTTATTTGGCTTCTCACCAATATGTGATCTAATGTGATCAGTTAACTCGCTTGTTTGGGAAAGACTTTCAAAGTTCCTTGTTTATAAAAACATTTTTGACAAAATTCACATTTAAATATTCTTTCACCTGTATGTAATTTATTCTGGTTTGCTGAGAAAAGCTTTTGCCACAAAACTAACTTTTAAATGGCTTTCCACCTGTATGTGATCTAATATGTTTCCTTAAATGACATGATTGAGAACAGGTTTTTTTTCACAAAAATCACATTTAAAATCACTTTTCACCAGTATGTGATCTAATGTGGGTTGTTAAATTGCCTGATTGAGAAAAGCTTTTTTCACAAAACTCACATTTAAATGGCTTTACACCTGTATGTGATCTAATGTGTATTGTTAAATGACTTACTCGAGAAAAGCTTTTGTCACAAAACTCACATCTAAATGGTTTTTCACCAGTATGTGATGTAATATGGGTTCTTAAATGACTTGCTTGAGAAAAGCTTTTTTCACAAAACTCACATTTAAATGGCTTTTCACCAGTATGTGATCTAATGTGGGTTGTTAATTCAAATGATTGAGAAAAGTTTTTTCCACAAAACTCACATTGAAATGGCTTTTCACCAGTATGTGATCTAATGTGGGTTGTTAAACTGCTTGATTGGGAAAAGCTTTTTTCACAAAACTCACATATAAATGGCTTTTCACCAGTATGTGATCTAATGTGGTTTGTGAAACTGCCTGATTGAGAAAAGCTTTTTTCACAAAACTCACATTTAAATGGCTTTTCACCAGTATGTAATCTAATGTGGGTGGTTAAATGACCAGGTTGAGAAAAACTTTTTTTACAAAACTGACATTTAAATGGCTTTTCACCAGTATGTGATCTAATGTGCCTTTTTAAACTGCCTGATTGAGAAAAGCTTTTTTCACAAAATTCACATTTAAATGGCTTTTCACCTGTATGTGATCTAATGTGGGTTGTTAAATGACCTGGTTGAGAAAAACTTTTTTCACAAAACTGACATTTAAATCGCTTTTCACCAGTATGTGATCTATTAATGTGTCTTGCTAAATATTGTTTTCGAGAAAATCTTTCCTCACAAAACTCATCTTTAAACGATTTTTCAAGTTGTTTCGACGACATATTAATAGTTGAACTAACAGTAGATTTCCAATAATCCCCTTAACTTCATAGTGTCTATAGCTGAACACTTCAAAAGCACAAACAACTTCAACTCTGAATAATGGACGATAAACTTACAGAACTGCAATAAATGATTATTTGAAAATATAAAACTGGAAATCTGAAGAAATAGAGAAACTGTTTTCAATGTTGCATCAACAGGAAATATCGTCGTCTTTTATGATAATAAAGACTTCAATTTGAACTAAATAGTTAACTTAAATGAGAGAAAAAAATCGAGAAAGGTTTAGCATCTGAAAAGCAATGAAAAGCATGTCTTCTTTGTCTTCGGGGCAGGTGTTCCAGTTAAAACCTGAAATCTTTTCACCAGTGTTTAAAAAAACAATCTCTGAAATGCACATTAAAATATCTGACTTCTCAAAATTCAACCGTTTCCCTCCAGTGATACTTATTGTAAGCCTCACTACGAAAAAAAATCAAAACATCATGCTCACCAATCAAAATTTAATATTTTCGTTTAATCCTTAACATCGTATCCCATTTTCTTCTAAATAAACGTATCATTGTTCGCTTTAATTTTCGAAGGCTCGAAGATTCTGATTGGTCGACCCAAAAATGACGATTTTTGGCTCGATTTAGCTCGAAAACTTAACAGAATGTGAGAATTATCAACGAAAGTGTTGTAGCTATTAAGGATAATATCTGAAAGGAATCATAAAAGTTATCAATAGCAATGTGTGGAGCATAAACTGCCTTTTTAACATTGTAAGGCTTCTTAAACATTTTGCTTTCATTTGGGATAAACATTTAAAGCAGGATGGGAAAGCAATAAATATAATCTTGTTTGCGGCTGGTTCTCGACCTAAGTAATTAATATTCACATAACACAGAACCTAATCCTAACCCCCCCCCCCCCCCAAAAAAAAAGAAGAAAAATTGGAGCTTTCTTTAGGAAAATATAATGTTACTTTCTATAATGCACAGTGATTAATGATTAAATTTTCCAGAAAGAGCTGGCCCATTCGTAAGCAAATTGGTACGGGAGCAAGCAGATGGGATATACCCAGGGCCTCCAAGAGAAATCTTTTAAGGCGGTACAAAACCCATTTGGGCCCCCTTAGACTTGCAAAACGGTCCTTTTTTAAGTGTCCTTCAGTCATGGACCCCTCTGTAGCTCTCAGGCCCCGGACCAATGTACCTGCTGGACCCCCCTCTCAAAGGGCCTGGATCTACCAATCATTGAGAAGTATGCAAATCATGTGAAATGTGTGACAGATAAAAAGGCAAACAAATGCCAATAGTTCTGTTTTATCCGATACTCCAAGTAGAATAGAAATAAACAGCAAATTGTTCAAGATTCTACAATGCCAGCAGGACAGATTGGCAAGTTTGTTGAAACTCAAACTTTTGTGCATTTGAAGATCTAATTATTGATGGAATGAAGGCATTGATAATTGTTTAGTGAGATGGACGAAACCAGGCAATGGAAATGTTACAAAGCTCTAAAATCACTGTAAACTATGTTTTACTGACTGGTTAGTGGCAATTATGTACATCTCCATCACAATAATATCACACCAGTCAAATAACGATTAGCAGAAGCAGATCTGACTTCATGGTAACAATTTTGTTGATTGCTATTATTTTATCATGGGCAGTCTAAGCTCTGCTGGGATGGTGTCATAGTAGAACTGCATAATGACATTTGTTAAACTTGTTGTTCTGCAACAAGCCTTGATTCTTTCTTAATACCAACAAGAGTTGAATCCAGTACTAAGAACAACATGGCTTCAGGAAATGCAGCTTATGTTTTAGAGCAGCACACTCTTGCCAACCAGATATAATCATACCATTAGTATCATATGCTGATCACAGCTGATAAGTATGGCTACATGGACATTATAACAGACATAGATGCCACATTATGCCATTTTTTAATGGCATCCAGATGACATAACACACACTGCTAATATTTCTTCAGTGTATCTTCTATACACTTGTATGACTAGTGGACTGCTAGTGATCACTGAGCATGTACGGAACCTCTTTGGACTCAATTCTAAGCCTCTCCGTGACTATCATGAAATTTTGCTGTATTACCCTTAAATATTCTGATACTGCATGGAGAGGGCTGTATCACAGCATGCTGGTTTTGTTGTGAGACAGTATTCTATAAGATGCTGGTCAAAACAGATAATGACTGCTGCTATGTGATCTTAGGTTGTAGCCTATAAAACAGATATACTTCATTTAATTCCCTTATTTTTCTATTTCTGGTAATTTTTTGCATTTTTGGCTCAATCTTTATGAGTCAATTAATGTTGTTTTATTCTATTGTCAGAATTCTGCAATTTTGAAATAGTAATTTTTTTCCTGTAAATACACTTCAGATAGTAGTCAGTGGCTTTTACATCAGCTTTGAGAGACCTCTTTGAGTAGTAGTCATTGTCTAAGCGACTGCTCATAAAAAATATTTATTTTAGGTCAATTTTGGCTCAACCATTCTCCTCTTACAAAACTTCACATTTTAATTACATTTTATAAATATTGTATGAAGTTAGGATTGATGTAAGACAATTGATTTAATATGTTTTTCATGAGTATCTTCAGTACTATGTCAGAACAGACACATCAAGGCACAGCTATTGATAAAGAACAAGCTACTTATTAATTTTATTTGTACAACTTAACATTAATATCATTATTGCAATACTCATCTGCAAAACATTCTTTCAACATTTCAGTGTATTCACTTATCTCATTGTTTTTAAAGGTCAATTCTATCATCTCATCAACTTTATAAACTTATGGCACTTTTTCCATTAGGCTTCATGCTTAAATTCACACAAACATCTCTCTCTTACGTCTGGGTTTGTTTTGTTTTTTTGTTTTTTTTTTACATAATTATCTCTACTGTTTTAAACTTGCTTTATGTACCAACAACTGCATATTAACATTGTTTAATTTTGGCTGGAATTTTTTTTCTATTTTTATCTATTTTTTGGAGAGTGTAGCTATCACTACATTTGCCCATACATACACAATAGTTGCTGAAAAGAAATTAATTGTATTAGTAAATATTGCATACTCGTCGGGAACCTGTTCAACGAATCTTCTGTATGGCAAATGTATAAGTTTCTACTGCATTCAATGAAATGTGCAGGTATAGTGATACAGGTTTTTCTATACTTTGTATTTGTTGCAAATATTGAAGTCTTCCAATTTGTCACAGTGTAAATTTCAGCAATATGATAAACAAGATACCATCGCAATCAAAGTATAAATAATTACCTAGTTCATAGGTTGAATGGATTCCTTAACTTTCTTTAACATTCATTATTTCAGATATATCTACAAAGCTTTTATTCAAAGCTTTTGTACCTCAAATGTGCTGCCAAACTTAAAGGTTGTATTCAATCATGCAAAACAACGAATAAATGTCATATAAACATGGTCTATCAGTGAGCTCACCACAGATCGGAATGAACACCTCATCCGAGAAATTAACAACGGGATTGTTAGATTTGTGCCCACCTTGATATCATTAATATAATTTATATATACATCTTCCGAAGAAGGCCCGAGGCACCGGGCCTAAATATCGAGAGAATCTTATACTGGAGTGAGGAAATCCCTCAAAAAAACAAAAAAAGGATCTATGTAAACATGGATCTGCAAATGCGTTATTTCCAAGATATGAATGAGGAAACGATAGAAGGGTGTTGGCCTTTACATCATATCGTAGAGTCATTAAATTGCTCCATAATAATCGTGACACATAATGTTCAATATTCCCCCCCCCCCCCAGCAAAAGTGGAGCAGTCTGTTTGAATGCATTCCAGACGTCAGAATCTCCACAGCTTGTTCTAGAAAACATCGTGACTACGAGGTACAGCAATGCAGGGATGGCCGACATCCATTTCACTTATAGAAGAGCAAATGAAAATTGCAGAGAAGTTATGTGACTGTATCAGGAAGCCTTCTGCAATGACAGTGTCCATCCAGGAACAAATTTAGTGCAATTCATCGTAGTCTGGCAGAGATAAGACCATTTACACCCTCTACTGTCGATAGAGGCACAGACCGACACATCAGAACAACAGGTGCTGGATGCAGTTGCAGAAAATCCTGGAATGTCCACTAGAAAGATTGCCAGAGAAGTTGGCATATCTAAGCAAAGTGTGCACAGAATTCTCCAGGAACAGCTTCTCTACTCATATCACGTACAGAGAGTGCAAGGTCTGTCGCCCAGCGATTACCCTCCAAGTGTGGTCTTTTGCACATTGTATCAACGCTCTGTTCAACCTACTTTTGTACAGTCTTTGCTCTTCACTGATGAGTCTATGCTTCATGAAAGATGACATTATGAATTTTCATAACGTTCACCGCTGGTCCGATGAAAACCTGCATGCTATCACACAGTCAGACAGGCACCAACAAAGGTTTTCCGTAAATGTCTGAATTGGTATCATTGGGCCAGTGTTTCTGCCAGCTAGACTAACCGGCGATGCTTACAGGGATTTCCTGGAAAATGAGTTGCCTACATGCATGGAGGATGTTCCTTTGCACACTCGTCATCACATGTGGCTCATGCGTGATGGTGTGCCACCTCATTTCAGCGGTACAGCCCGATGACTTCTGAACCAACCTTATCCTGACTGTTGGATTGGAAGAGATGGACCAACAGCATGGCCTGCTTGTTCCCCTGATTTAATCCCTCTGGACTTTTTCGTATGGGGTTATCTTAAAGCATTAGTATACACAACACTGGTTCCCAATGCCCCATGCACTGCATGATCACATGGGTGTGACCATTGCGATAGGTGCAACACAATTCAATGTCCACCTGGCATCTTCAACTGTGTTCGGCAGGGGATGGAACGACATTGTGTTCCATTGAGGACATTTCGAGCACTTTCTGTGAAACTGAGCGACTGTATGGATTACACCTCTGTATTGTTGCATCGTTCATATCTTGGAAATAAAGCATTTCCAGACCCATGTTTATATGACATTTATTTGTTGTTTTGCATGATTGAATACAACCTTTAGATTTGGTAGCACATTTCAGGTACACCCTGTATATTACTTTCTTGTTTTCACTGAGTATAGGATAAAGTTATTTTTCTTATAGAAATATCAGAAAAGTGAAAGTTAATGTAAGATAACAGATGTAAGAGGCTGAAGCTTTTTCATCTTAACACCCAAGGAATAAACAGATTAGCAGTTTATAAGGAATACGTGACCAACAATGCATTTTACAGATGACATGGCTTAATGTTTACATTTGAAAATAGGAGAAATAGTTAAGGATAAGTAAATTCCTTAATTTTTTTTCAGTTCTGATGCATAATTCTAACCATATTAATAATCTGAACAGTTTGCATTATTATACAAGAGAATTAAAAATTGAAGTCAGTTACAAATTACCAGTTTTCACTATAACTGAATATAGGACAAAAAAACAATTCCAAAAGTAACATTGATTATAGTGAACAAATTCTTTGAAATATCTTTGGAAAATTACTTAGTCTTGTGTATAGTAAATACTAAGTTGTTTCATATAATTAATAGCAAGTTAACAAACTAAAAATCATAATAGTTTTTTCTCCAAATACCTTGAAGTTGTTAAGAAAAAAAAATCAGGTATGGAAGTCATATTATGTTGAATTTAATTTTTAAGGAGACAGCTTTTATATGAAGACTTTAAATATATAGAGTGCAGTAGTTCATTCAAATTACTTGATAGTAATTTATAATTTAAGAGGCTCGGAAAAGTGTAATTTTGTCAATAAAAAAAAATAATTAATTAGAAATCCTTTGGTTTCTAATCAAAGCAGCAGCTTTCTTTGACCATAACTTAGTCTGAATGAGCAAATTTATTTCAAAAATCCCTTTCCTACTAATGTTATTTGTGATTCAATGTTATCATAAGAATTGTATTACTTTCAACCTACTCATTAACTAGAAAGGATGTGAAGTGATCCTGCAAGTGTGCACCTACATCCCATCAAATTCTTAAACCTTGAAGTATTTCTCTTCGTTTCATTTTTCACACCTCCTCCCTTGTTTATTCTTTGTTGTTTTATATATTTTAAACACAAACTTTTATGTTTCAAGATCATGCAGTAATCTCTCATCCTTCTGATCACTCAATCTTTTTTTCATCTCCTCCACTATACATTGTGTAATCATTGAACTGCCCCATCTCCTTCCCCTAAGTAGATTATTTAACCATCTTTCATTCTACTGCCTTCAACTTAACCTACATCCACTACTTCATTCATTATCAACATCTGTTAAACTCAGGAGCTTTTTCTTCATTCGTGTAATCATTCTAAAAACCACAACTGTCATCAGAACTATTTGCAACATCTTCTATACTTAGATTAAAATTCTTCCAAATTTTATTGCAATGCCTACAATGATATCTTTTAAAAATCCTAATGATTTTGTGAGCAACTATCAACCCTTTGAAGACTCTTTATAAACAACTAAAAGCAACTGTATATTTTAATACAGTGCTGCAGAATCTTATTTGCTTTATGGCCACACCAAATGTTGTTCCAAAACCCCAGGGAACATGAAAATTTTTTGTTTAACTACTAATGATTAATCCTTTGAAAGAAACCTCTGCATAATTTATTAGATGAATGAACTCTATTTTAAACATTTACAAATATTCCGAAATATTTCTTTAAAGCTAATTTTAGCTGTATTTAACTTATTTGGTAGAATAAACAAAATATAATTGGAATTTCTTTGCTCAGATTACTTTATATAATGATTTTAGTGGTCATTACAATTTTTATGAAGGTAAATTTTTACTATAGATATATTCTAAGATATAATGGTACAGTGGTTGAGAAGTAACATATGATTAGTTAAGGCTAATGTCATTTTTGGCTTTAAACTTCATGGTTTTAAACCAAATTCTCATTCAAATTTACGATTATAGTAATAAAAAGATATGTAACTGAATGAAGGAAATTCAACGCATTTCAGATTATTATTAAAAAATGTATAAGGAGTACTTGTTCATATAATGAATGAAAGTTGAGAAGTATTGAATTCAAATGAGATGAAGTATAAACAATTAAATATTCTCATTTTTATTTTTAATCAAAAGCTTGTCAACTACTGACAGTAGTATAACTGTCAATAGTTGACAAGCATTACAAACTAAAGTAATATTAATTGCAAATTCAGATTTAGCATTGAAACTAGCTAAGCACTAGTAATAACATTTTTTTTATAATTACAACTTAATTTAATTAAGGTGAAAATAATTTGGGTTAACATGTCATATTTCACCCTTTGCTTAAAACATGTTTATCATTAAGATTACAGCAGGAGTAAAAGAAACATCATATTGTAGAGTTACACCAGAATATGGTGAGAGTAAAGATACATTTCCAGGAAATGACTACTTTTATTGTGTTTTGCAATGAATATGGTCAGTAATGTAATAAAAAAGATACATATAGTTGAAATTACTGCACACTTTTGTTGTTAAACATATATGAACGTTACAAAGCCATACAACAAGATCCTGATAAAATAAAAATTACAAACTATTTCTGATTTGGGTGTTATTACTATAGATTTAAGTTTGTGAGGATTTGTTTTTCTTATTTGGTTAAACATTTAATAAAACAGAAATATTATAATCACAAAATCTAGCAAATTAAATTTTTATGGATCACTTTTATCAGATTTCTTTATTATTAATGTATAATGATAAATACAGCCTTTTTTATTTCAATTTTGTGATTTTTCAGAATAATTATGTCAACCATTATGAGATTATAATACCACTGTCAAGAATAATGAAGTTACAAGATTCACTACACAAGATTATAAATTACAAAAATATATCTTTATTTGCAAATTTATTACATACAGCAGTATTAATAATACAGCTATTGATAAATATAATACAAAGGATTATGTAGCATGAAGGACCAAACATGAGAAAGTAAATGATTAACTACAATAAAGAACTAAAAAAATTTACAAGTATGTTGTTGTGTACCAAAGATAGATCCATTATCCAAAAACTACACTTTCTGTTGCCCTTCCCCCACTAATGAGGATGTGGATTTATGGGTTAGAAAATATGTAAGAATAAACTATTCTTTTTTAAAGTTGGAAACAACAATTCTGTTACTTGAGAACACAAAGCACATATAAAAGAAAAACAGTCCGAGTGAAGTATTTTTGAATTAAGACAAATTTCTGTAAATTTTTTAACAACAATAACTCCTCTTATATTTCTAGATTGAAAATTACAAAATGTGGAAAAAAGAAAATACTAAAGACAGCAGATCACATCAAGCTGCAGGCAACCTTTAACCATTATTATCTTCAGTTGTTAGTCGGTATGCACCAAAGTGCATCTGCAAAACTTGATAGGTCCTTGTTCTATGGCACTCTAGCATTGGTATCATGGCAAACCCCTAGAAGAAAACATAGAATTTATAGGGAAAGATACTGAGGTGGTTTCCCATGGCCTTCCTCAGGAAATCATTAACGAATGAGTTCAAACTGGAAGAGAAAGATGAAGAAGCAGACAAACTCAGGAAAGGAAATGTTTCAAACATCCATTCCGATGCCGGGATCTTAACCCAGGTTCCGTAACATCTGTCTCATAGCAGACCGACGTCTAGATTATCTTCAGTAAGGAATAAATGTAATGCATTCAAACAATAAGTTCCAGCAATGAAAGTGACACCAAAATGTGGAAAATTCCTGATATATCAGGGATGGCTTTGAGAGCTACTCTTCAAGAAAAGTGGGGATCACATTTAATAAATTCCATAATGTGTATTCTACTAACAGCTCACCATATTCCTGATTAGAAGATTCCAATTTCTTTAACATCATTTCTAAATTCTGCGTAGCCTTATCAAGAACCTTTACACCAGAAATTGGTACATATGTTCTGCAGACACTTGGGTTTCACTGCAAACTTCATATATTCCTTCACCGTCTTTTGTAACTAAGATCAAGTTTTCTGAATATGATTAACACATTTCTTTAGAGATGTTATTATTGTGATTAAGGAAAATCAAAGTTTTTATATATTTCAAATGTCAAACTTTTTAAAGTTAAAAGTGCAGTCTTTTGCTTCACTTAACAATGTAATTTCTTGACTGATAACCCTATAACTGTTCAATTTCCCTGCATGAGCACATTTAATACTATCAGGCAAATTTGATGGAAGAGCACTATCGAATGGCAGTTTTTATGAAGGAACCATTCCAGCAGGGGCCTTCAGGAGGAGGAACAGTGTCACCAGACAGCTTCTAAGAAGAGCAGTACCATGAGATAGTTTAAAGTGAAGAACCAAGCACTTTGAAGGAGGAACAGTGCCAATAGACAACCTTAGAAGAAAGCATGATAGTTTTGACAAAGGAACTGTGCCTCCTGGCATCTTTGATGGGAAACCATGCCATTGGACACTTGCGGCAAATCTATGCAATGAGACAAACAGGAAAGGATCAAACACTTATTGGGAGGTCCACGAACACCAAAGCGTAGGTCCTCGTGTAACACACAAGGGCTCGCACTCGGAGTTGTAGGTGAGGAAAAGTGGATTAATAAGTATTGATATTTCCCCAAATCAATATAGGTGATTTTTAATGGGTTTTTATAATTTCTCATGTTATAGGATCAACAATTTCATAAACGAATCTGATGAAGACCTAAAATGATTGAAATTATCAAATGAAATATTGATAAACTTTGTGTATGGGTGTGTATGTATATATAAATATTGGATTTGACCCTTCAACATGTTTGATCATGAAAGACATAAAATTAATTTTTTTTTTATTTCTTTTCAAAATTGAAAAAAAAAAAAAAAAATGACCACTATTAAGGTGCAGTAGTTATTTGCTAATGATAAAATGATAAACAGACACAAACACTGAATTTTAAGTATTACAGTTTTTGATGAAATGCCAGTGATACAAAGCTAAATATAATGTTTATTCACTCCATTAATAAAGATAATCTCTTTTTTAATTTAGAAGTTTAGAGGTGCATAAGAAGAGCATTTCTCTCAACAACAATTAAAAAATGTAAATAAATGGATTTGATTTAAATTTGAATAAACTGATGGTACAGGAATAATCGAAATCTATTTAGCACACCATCTTGTACCATCAACTTATTTAAATTTATGCATGGAATGGCAGAATTAAAAAAATATATATGTATTATAGGATCTTATAGAATACAGCTTGCACATACAATTTGATGATAATACTTCAGAAATTATCATCAAAAGCTGAATTACATATATTGCAACCAGCTTTACCTCTCAAATTTTGCTCCGATTTAATAATATATTAATTATTATATCCCCTGCTGCCTTCATAACTATATTGAACATCTATACATCCTAAATTTAATGCTCAATTTTTGCTCAGTGGTTTTCATAAGATAAAACTAAGTTTGGATATATCAGTGTTAGGTATTTTGAAAAGATGAAACAATTATGACTATTGTGAATATTCATTAACAGTAATATAGAAGCAGTAACAAGCAACAATTATTTCAGAATAAGGTATGAATAGTTAAATTTCCTTAACTTTAAACTACATAAATAAAATGGTAATTATTTCAACCACTGTTTGGTTGCTAAGCTTCAAGAAAATAATCCAAATATGTTGTCTTTAAAATGTAGGATTATGTTTAGTTTATAATAATAAAATACTTATAGTAATTACTCATGCTAATAAAGTATGATACTGTATATATATACTCAAATTACTGTATATACTATAGGTAAATCCAAGCTTCACTAGAATTCAAATATTTCTCACCGATATTTTTACCTTTACAAAATTATATGAACCAATTTCATTTTTATCTAGGGCATATTTTAAAATTTATTTTGCTAATACAATAGGGCTAGAACTTTAATTTTATAAATTAAGTCCTATAAGGAAGTGAAATATATGTAGCCTAGGCCTACTAGAGGCTCAAAAGCGGTTGATAACAATTTGTGTACGCTGGTGGATGAGTTGCGGATAGATTTTTAACAGATAACTAATACCCATATGCAAAAACAACAACAAACCCCATATATTCGTATAAGAATTACGTTTGGAGAAAACATTATCTTAATAAAATGCAATATTGCTATTGATGACATGGTGATTTGCGTTTTTTTGTTTTATTACGAACGGAGTTTTTGTTCACAAAAGGTTCCTCTCTTTATACATTCCATAATCAAAGACATAAATTTTAATTGTTTGAGAAGAAAAATATGAATGTAAAATTAGTTATTTAATATAACTATTCGAAAGAACCTACATAGTTGAAGAATAGATAAAAACGACCACTCAAACCAAACGTTTTACATGAAACGGAAGTAATACGGAAGCGGCCACTAGTCACGTGACCACCAACCGGAAGTCGAAAATATACAGATCACGTGATCCATAGACGGAGGCCTAATTTTTATTGTATTTCAGCTGCTATACGTTTCTCGATTTTTCTCTCATTTAAGTTAAAATAGAACTCATTATTATCATAAAAAAAGACGACATATCCTGTTGATGCAACATTGAAAACAGTTTCTATATTACACCAGATTTCCAGTTTTATATTTTCAAATAATCAGTTATTGCAGTTCTGTAAGTTTATCGTCCATTATTTGGAGTTGAAGTTCTTTGTGCTTTTGAAGTGTTCAGCTATAGACACTACGAAATTATTGAAAATCTACGGTTACTAATATGTCGTCAAAACAACTTGAAAAATCATTTAAAGGTGAGTTTTCTGAGAAACGATTTTCTCGAAAACAAAATTCGAATAACAATAATCGAAAACATACAGGTGAAAACCGATTTAAATGTGAGTTTTGTGAAAAAAGCTTTTCTGTATCGAGCAGTTTAACAAAGCACATTAGATCACATACTGGTGAAAAGC
>JAFIDM010027290.1:13263-29761 GCA_023159025.1 Thereuonema tuberculata
AATTGCCGAAACGTTGCAATATTTTAAATATTCTTACTTAACCAAATTCTATGTGATATTGAAAAATATGTGCGTGTACACGGCAGATGTTGTAGTAAAGGAAACAGAGTCAAGAAAGAAAGAAGCACTATTTCTATTAGATAGATTACTGAAAAATCACTATTTGTAACTCAAAAAGCTAGGATCACATCAAAGTCAAAAAACTAACGATAAATTTGCGGCTCTTCAACCAAGATGAACGAGAGTGTCGATAACATCAATCGAATGATAAGTCTGAGAATACAAGGAGAGACTACAGAACATACAAGTGCGAATAAAATTGATACTTCTGATAATCCAGCACACGAACATCTCTATCTGTTCGAATATCTGAATGAATTCAATCTCAGCGGTATTCCTCAACATCGTTTGTCATTGAAGAGTGGATCTCCAATAATATTGTTGCGAAACATCAATCCCAAGTTTCCATACTGCAATGGAACTCAACTTAAATGCCGTTCATTCGATAATGATCTCTGAGAAACCGAAATTATAACAGGAACTCACAAAGGAGATTCTGTTTTCATCCATAGGATGTCTATGCAACCATGCGATAATCTACTTCCATTCACTTTCACAAGAAAACAATTTCCGATCAGACCTTCTTATGCGATGTTTATCAATAAAGCTCAAGGGCGAACTCTAAATAAAGTTGCCATATATTTGGAAAACGTTATCTTAACTCACGTACAACTTTATGTCTTTGAGTCACAATTCAACAGAATATGGTTATCTTCACTCTAAAGAATAGTCACAATGAATTTCTCGCGAAGAATTTCGTATACAAGCTATGATCTTCATTTATCATCTATTTCAATCAACGTCCATCTGAACATCTCGTCTTCAAATATCTATATCGAACAATCTGATGGCCTAGATTAGTAGATAATTTTCACTATTTGTAACTCAAAAACCACTGAAAAGTATCAATTTGAATTGTATAAAAAAGAAATGAAAAAAAAAAGAATCACTATTTCTATTAGGTAGAATACTGAAAAATCACTATTTGTTACTCAAAAACAATCACTATTTGTCACTCAAAAACCACTGTAAAGTATCAATAAAAATAAAAAAAAAAGAGTCAAGAAAGAAACAAGCACTATTTCTATTAGGTAGAATAATGAAAAATCACTATTTGAAACTCAAATGCCATCACTATTTCTAACTCGAAAACCACTGAAAAGTATCAATAGGAATAAAAAAAAGGAGAGTCAAGAAAGAAAGATGCACTATTTCAATTAGGTAGAATATTGCTCAGAAGTTTGATGTTTTAGCTATTAGACCCCGAGGCCTACATTCTAATCTCTATAAAAAATAAAAATATATCATAGATATATCATTTACACTCTGGTTCTAAATGCAGTCGTAGATTGAGAGAATATAGATATCAAAAATTAAATTAAAAAAAAAAAAATTTTAGTTTTAGTTTCCTTGATGTAATTTGTGTGTGTGTGTTTTTTAATAAATAAAAAGTTGTTTTCCGTTACAAAAGCGAGGCTTCCGGAGCGAAGCGACGGGTAGCCGACTAGTAACAACGAATATTAAACCACTTATTAATCTTCTTAATGTCTCCGCGAGTTTTAGTATGATTAAAGTTAATTGTCTTCACGCAACTTAAGTATTTGCAGAAAATGAAACTGTTGTGTTTAACAGAAACTATACAGACATCCCTGACATATCCATTTCGATCATTTCATAAAATCCTATGTATGTTTCAACTTACTTCTGAGTGTTTACTGTCACAAAGACGTAACAAGAAAACTAGGTATATTAAAGAATAAAAAGCGATGTCTTCATTTTGCTTTTCCTTTAGATTCTTACTTTGCATAAGTATAGTTAGTATTAAATTGCATAAACACTTCGATAAAACAATTTTTAATGTCTACTTTTAAAAGTAACAGAAAATGCAAGATTTTAAGGAAAGTAGGCTTTTCTTTCTTTTGTTATTTTTCCTATAGCTTTCTAAAGAATAAACAGCGTCTCTTCCAGATATTCATAGATATTCTTTTATCAAATTGTATAGTTTCGAAAAAAGTATCATTAAAAAAGCGAATGGAAATTGTAATGATGCAAACAAAATCTTTCATAAAGTTCTAATTTTAAATAGAGAAAAAACAACTTTTTGACGGTTATTACTGCATGTTATTACGTATTAACTAAAAAACATTATTGTAATGTGATAACTAAGCAAACTTGCAAAGCAAGATTCCCTCAAATTTTGATGTAATATAAACACAGACATTTATATAAAAAATCGTCTTAATGTTGAATTGAATCAAAATACGATGCTTTTCAATACGATCTACGGTAATGACTTAAATAATTAAAAAAATACAGTGTAACCTCCTTTAACGGACACTCCGAATAGCGGAAGCCTCTAATTAGCGGACATTATTGCGGGTCCTGGTCCCTTAAAATAGGACATTCCATGTTATCCACTCCGAATAGCGGACACTCTGAATAGCGGACAGTTATTTCAACTAGTAAACTTACACTCACCTCCTCAACTCAAAAGAAATAAATACGATATTCATACAGATATGGCGAATTTTCGGAACAAAGGCATTAGATGAACAACAAATGTTACGAAGTCAATGAAATTTTACATGGTATTCATTCTCAATTCCAGAATATAATTCCAGAATACTATTCCAGAATAAAATGGTAGGGCCATGTAATGAGAATGGATCCTTCCAGAGTAGCCAAAGAATGGCTGCTGAAAACTGTGGACGGCAGAAGACCTCGAGGCCGACCTAGGAGAAGATGGTCCGATCAACTTAAACAAGATCTTGAAGATAGAGGAGTGGTATGGAGCCAAGTTCAAGAGGAAGAGTGGTATCTGAGTCGACATAGATGGAGAGCGCTCTTGCACCGCACCCGGGAAACTGGAGACGGTTGAATGATGATGATTATGATTCACTCTCAATATTAAATGTTACACACTAAGGATTTTTTAAAATATTATAGCTACTGCATATTCAGGATTAAAACTGTAAAACAGAATTTTGTAAATTCGATTCTGAAATTAATGTTTAATGAGATTTCTACCGGGTTCACCAAGACTGAACAAACATTTCATTCTATGAACCAGAAGTTTATTGCAAATATACGAATTACTGTCAACATTTTCATATTAAAAACCCTCATGCGGATTCTGCTCGTCACTGTCAGATTCTGCTGTGGTCTTTATTGAAGTGATAGCACACTAACTGAAAAAGTAATCTCCAATTATCTAATTGTATTTCCTAAAGATGAAAGGATAATTACATGTTTATTGGTTTTTTCGTTAACAAGCTTACGTAACTGGACAATGAAATTTCAAACTTTTAACTACTCTGACGAAAAGTGGAGTAAAACAGGAGATTCCTTTAAATAAGATTCAGTAATAAATGAATACCAATTGCCAATAGATGAAGATTAGTCTTGTGGCTTCCGACTATCACTCCTCAACAAACCGCATGACCAGTAAATGTACATCGGTAAACAGAATTTACATAAATCTTTTCTTTCAGATTGCTTCGTAAGCATTTATTGTTAGTTTAAAGGGAGACCACTACCCTTAGGAAAACAATTCTGTCATTTCGGTTAACAAAATATTCTTATTAATTATATTGTACTACTCTGAGATCTTAAGCAAAGCTCTGGATGGCGAACTGCTGGTTTCAACATCAACCAACGAAATCGAAAAGCACTTCTGTAAACCAAAACCTTATGAAATTTAAAAAATTTATTTGTGAACTCTCATTGCTATTTAGATTTTTACAGAGGCTGTAGTATACCTTTCATATCGAATTAAAGGAATTTTGATAAATCCAACCAGAAAATCAGTGATCAAATATTAACAGAATGTTAGAATAAAATAATTGTTTTAAGCTAAGCCGTAAATAACCTGCGTACGGAATTTTACAGAAATCCGGGTAGCCGTTTTAACGTGATATGCGTAAATCAGAGAAACATACAAATGTACAGAGTAGCAAAACATCCAAGTAGAAATGTCAGTCAGTAAATATTTTTTTTTTCAATGATATCCAGTAAAAAAAAATCTATTTTATTTATAACGAAAGATAAAAAATAGCATACATTTTCTAATTAAAGCAGTAGTAATAATATTTAGTAATAATAAATCATTTAAAGTAGAAAAATGGAAAATGTGTATCTGTCATATTATTATTTTATATTTTTAATCAAATTTTCTAACATTTTCAAAACAAAACTAAACTGAGAAATTAGCATTGTAGTCTTATGAATTGTTATTTTTTCCTAGAACATTTTTGGTTTTCTTAAGAACTCTCCAGAATCAGGATAAGACCAATATATCACTTAGTACCGATTACATCTCATTCCTTAACACTATCCCTACTATGATAATTTGAAGGAATAATACAATTTAAACTATATAAAATCCAACAAGCACATTTCGTTAAAACTAAGTAATGAAACTTAAGGGCGTTTCACATGGATCCGATAATCGGATGGTCGGATCCACGACTCGACGTATTCTCTTTCACATGGCCCAAAACGTCATCCGCACGAACGATTTGACTATTAGATGGCGTATAGACGACGTGGGAGAGAGTTTCTTGGCCATATGAAAGAGAATACGTTCGATTCGTGGACCCGACCATCCGATTTTCGGATCCATGTGAAACGCCCTTTAACATTGGATAAAAAGTCTCCCTAAAATAAGTTTTTTTTTAAAACTACAAAAAGAAATCTAATTAAGATTCCCTGATCGAGATATTGTAGTAGCTTCGTCTGAGTTGAGTGACAGGCTTTCGCCTCTTTTGATGTTTACAGCAAACATTCTAGAAAAGTGAGGATCGTTAAATCCTTCAGTATCTTACTGTAATAAATTTTGATCTGCTCTACGAATCTTGTTGAAACTTGCCGTATTTATGGACAAGAGACAAATTAACTTTTATATTTGATTTTTTTTTCACATTGGTTTTGTCCAGAAACTATCGCAACATGGAAAAAGTAGTCGTAGAAAATATTCGAGTTAAACCAATAGGTTTCTGTCGAATAATAATGAATATTAAACCACTTACTAGTCTTCTTAATGTCTCCGCGAGTTTTAATATGAATAAAGTTAATTGTCTTCACGCAACTTAAGTATTTGCAGAAAATGAAACTGTTGTGTTTAACAGAAACTATACAGACATCCCTGACATATCCAGTTCGATCATTTCGTAAAATCCGATGTATGTTCCGACTTACATCTGAGTGTAATCCCTCTACTGTCACAATGACGTAACAAGAAAACTAGGTATATTAAAGAATAAAAAGCGATGTCTTCCTGTTGCTTTTCCTTTAGATTCTTACTTTGCATAGGCATAGTTAATATTAAATTGCACAAACACTTCGATAAATCAATTTTTAATGTCTACCTTTAAAAGTAACAGAAAATGCAAGATTTTAAGGAAAGTAGGCTTTTCTTTCTTTTGTTCTTTTTCCTATAGCTTTCTAAAGAATAAACAGCGTCTCTTCCAGATATTCTTTTATCAAATTGTATAGTTTCGAAAAAAGTACCATTAAAAAAGCGAATGGAAGTTGTATTGAGGCAAACAGTATTGATCTTTTCATAAAGTTCTAATTTTAAATGAAGAAAAAACAACTTTTTGACGGTTGCTACGGCATATTATTACATATTAACTAAAAAACATTATTGTAACGTGATAATTAGGCAAACTTGCAAAGCAAGATTCCCTCAAATTTCGATGTAATATAAACACAGATATTATAATATCTGATATAAACAATAATCGCATTAATGTTGAATTGAATCAAAATACGATGCTTTTCAATACGATCTACGCTAATGCCGTCGAAGAGACTTAAATAATTAAAAAATTATTTAAAAATTTGTAGGGGAATGGTACCGGTTAAGCGACTTTTTCCAAGGCCTTTAAGTTGATATTTAAAAAACAGAATGACCTCTTTACAATTTTAAAATTTCTTATTAAAACTTGTAGCAACCATTCATAACTTTTATATTCAGTAAAACCTTTAAATGGATTATAAATATTTATTCATTTTATAGTTTTGCTCTACCATGTAATTTGCATCGGAAACTGGAGTTTTTTTTAAAGAGATGTTAGCATAAAGGTTCTTTAAGATGAGATAGCATGCTATTAATTGAACTAAAAGGAGACACAAATGGAAGTGAAAAACGGAAAACGAAACGAATATATACGTTCAGAAAGTAACTGACAACTTTTTAATATTGCAATAATGTTGTGCTGTAATGTCTCTTCAGGAATTCTATTCTTATTCTTTCCATTTCATTTTGTATTGTGTTATTTTCTCTGTATTTGCCAGGACATCTAGTTCCTTTCTTAAGTAATCTTTCTGATTCAACCTGTTCTTATGCATCCTTTCTCGTGTCTTAGAAATTTCATTTCTGAAGCTTGTATTTGGTTAATTCCTTTTACCTTGTGCCCAGCTTTATGATCAATGTTGATACTGCCATTACCTCATAAAACTTTCCTTAATCTGCAGTAACACTGATTTTTTGTTGTTGTTTGGTTCGATAAAATGAGCCTCTAATTTTTTTCTTAGGGGTTGTGGTGATTGGATGTAGTATCCACCTATCCTCCTTTCAAAATTCTAAGACAAGTCACTGTGGAAAATATCTACGTTTTAGTTGACTAATGCCCGGTTGCACCAAAGTAGCGTTTAACTACGGTTTCCATGAACCGAGTTCTGCTTGAACCTCAAATTGATGTTCAGCCTTGTTGCACCAAGCTAAAGCAGTCACAACTGAACTGTGGTTCTGTGATCTTGGTTCATAGCAGCGGAAGTACGTCATGCGTTCAAAGCTGATTCCTGATTGGTTACAAGATTCGTCTTTCGTTGCGGGAAATCAACCCATTGTATTTTTTTCAACAGTTGTCCTTTGTTTCAGCAGCAACAATCTCATTATGAAAATGGAGTTCAGAAATTAAAAAACTGAATTCTGCCGAGTCCCTAATTATACAGAGACGAAAAAAAATCCTTTTAATTGATATAACTGAAAACTACATAACACATTTTAGAATGTAAAAAAAAAATCGATGCGGAGTATTACTAATATATGTAATCGTGGAGTTTAGCTTCCCAAATTAAATAACAATAAAAACCTACAACAGTGTAATGACACACAGTCATAAAATGTGAAATTTCACCATATTTGGGTGGGTGGATGGCTATAAGTGTCCCACCCCCGACCGACAACGGGCCATCGTAAGCGCTGTTTTCGTGCCGCCGCGTTCTGGAGTCCGCTATCGCCGGCCTGCTGCTGACCTAGCGCTCCAGCGTCGGCGGGAGAGACTGTACCAACAGCGGCAAACTTTGGTGCCCGATGTCGATGGTGGGTGGGACACTATCCGTGCGGCCACCCACCCACCCAAGTGTGGTGAAATTTCACATTTTATGACTGTGTTATTTACTGTTGTAGGTTTTTTATTGTTATTTAATTTGGGACACTAAACTCCACGATTACCCTAATATACTAATCGCGAAATAGTCTGCCTTTTAGATACAAATGATGCAACTCTGTTAACAACTGAAATTGCTCTTCACTGTCACTGTCCAACGAATCAAATAAATGTAAAGTTGTCATTTTTAAAAGTTATTTCTGATAGTTGAGAGAAAACTTGCTTTGGTCTCAATTCGCAAGCGAATATCAGTAATGGCTCGAACGCCGAACAGCGGTTTTGAACCGAGTTCAGCGCCTTGAACGGCCGAATTCGACAGTTCAACTTGACGACGCTTTTGAACCGAGATTCTCATTAAACGTTGTTGGCGCAATAGGTTTAAGGATGATCTCCGTTCATCTAGCAGTTTGAACGTGGTTCAGCTCCTGAACTTCAATGGTGCAACCGGCCATAAATAGTCCATTCGCGATTTGATAAGTGATGCCAAGCTGACCTTTTCACTATAAATAACCCTTGCTGCTTTTTTCCTCTTTGACATATATTTATCTATCTGCTAATCTTCATCGGAAAGAACATTGTAATGTACCCTATTACTCATTTCTCTCATAAAATGCTTTTTACAGTTCAGTATCAGAACAATTCGGCTAACAAGGAACATGATCCGAAATGATCTGAAATAAATTAATTCTTGAATTAGCTACCTGCAATAAGGTACATGTTTCTTTCTGTACCACCAATGCTTTCAATTATAAAATCGTTATTCTGTCTGTTATAAGATTGAGTTTTTCAAATTTTTTGACAAGCTATAAGAGATAGATTGATCATGCAAATGGAAAAAAAATTAAATGTTTTTAAGACAAACAGAATGCTACAAAAATCTTTCGAAAAACTGTTTTGGTTTCCAAGACTATATTAGAGGGTCAAATTTTGACTTTTTTTCAATTTAAATTAAAAGTATAAAAGTTGGAAGAGAATATCATATTGTGAAAATGTTGTTATTTGAAAGTTCTATCGAACGATACATCAGTCATTCACAAATGTTTCTGCGTTTGCAAGATACATGCAAAAATGTGAAAAATTTCATATTCGGGCCAACCTGCAATACATCTTAGTTAAGCGTAGAAGCCCACAACGGGCAGGGAAGTCGTACATTCTCCGATATCGATATTAATTTGCTAATTAAATACAGGTTATTTTAATGCTGTTTTTTTTAATGCTGTTTTTTTAATGCTGTTTCTTTAATGGGAGTGACGGTATCCGGCTATTATTATTATTAATAATAATATTTACTATATATTATAAAAACGTTTTTCTAGCTGTGAGAGGACTAAGTTTTTCCAATTTTGTGACCAAACTATAAGAAATAGATTGGTCATGAAAATGGATACAATGTAGAAATTTTTAAGACAAACAAAATGCTACAAAAATCTTTCGAAAATAGTTTTTGGTTTCCAAGATGTCGCCTTTTAAAGGGTCAAATGTTAACTTTTCTCAATTTAAACAAAAAGTATAAAAGTTGGAAGAGAACATTATATTGAGAAAATGTTAGTATTTGAATTGAAAGTTCTATCAAGCGTGATATCAGTTATTCACAAAAGAATCGGCGTTTGCGAGATACATGCAAAAATGGGAATAATTTCATGTTGGCTCTTGTGAGAAGTTTGTGAAGACACGTAAAAATGAAAATTCTTAAAATTTTCCAAATCACAAAACGAACAACAGTTGAATTTCTGAACTCACTCACATCATCTCGAATGCCTCCTCATATTCTTAACATAAAATTTGGAATGATAGTCATGTTGATAAGAAATTTAAATCCGAAGAAGGATTTCTGCAATGGAACAAGACTAATTGCAACTTCATGTCATCAGTATTTAATTTGTGCAAAAATTATCAACCCCACAAAACCCCACAAAAATGTATTAGTAACAATTCCAAAAATTCTAACAGAATTGACTTGAAACCAAGCGATTCAAATTTGCCTTTCATTCTCAATCGTAGACAACTTCCAACAATTCCTACATTCGCCAAAACAATTAACAAATGACAAGGTGAAGCATTTGATCATAGTAGAATAATTTTGAATGAGCCTTGTTTTTTCTTATGGATAATTATACGTCTCATCAAAAAATAAGCAAAATGTTAAATTACAAATTACTAAAACGTCGGAGCAAGGAAATCGATTGGAAAATGATTCAAGAATTTTCACAAAAAATAATATTTATGAAGTTTTGTAGTAAAACATAATGTTCATGGGTTTGATTTTTTTCATTGAAATGACAGACAAAATAGCTTTTTTAAATTGAAATTTTTAATTGATCAAGTGCGACAACTAAAAATTATCTTCACTTAGCGATTGAAAAGATTAAATTTTAAATTATAGTAGTTTTGTTCATATACCAAGTTTAGAACAGCAAACTAATTGTTAGAAATCGAGCGGAGCACAGCGAAACGATGCCGAGTAAAGCGAGGGCAATTTCTTATAAAAAGAAAAGTCCTGGCTCACTCACTCACGCCCAGCCCAAACCCTAGAACCTGGAATGCTGAAAATTTTCACAGTGGTTCCCTTTACGATGAAGACAAGGAATAACGCCGGATTTTTCGAAATTCCCATGGGATAGGGAATAATCTCGCAAACTGACCATGAAGTGTGTGAAGGCAACCCCAGGTGTGTGGCGCCAACCTGCAGTACACCTGAGTTAAGCGAAGACGGCCACAACGGGCTGTATATTCTCCGATCTCAATATTAATTTGCTAAATATAAATTTCTTTTTTTTATTGCTATATATGCAACGGTTCCGGAGCGAAGCGACGGTACCCGGCAGTATCAATATATTTTCTTTTTCTTGAAACTGCTATATGTTATTTTCATTTATATAAGCCTAATTTACATATATTTATATATATTTGTATATAAATCAAGTGTAATTAGGAACTTGATTTACAGATCAATTAATTCCATACGTATCGTTGAAGTATATCTCATTTAATTTTTTTTATCTGTGTTGTATCTTTGATATGGCCGTGCCGGCGTGGTCGTGCAACCTAAGGCGGCGGTCTGCCAGTACCCGGGTTCAAATCCCGGTCGAGAGCATGGATGTTTCAAATTTCCTTTCTGTGTTTGTCAGTCTCTTCTTCACTTTCTCTTCGGGTCTGACGTCATTGCATAATGGCGTCCTGAGGAAGGCAACGGGAAACCACCTCAGTATGTGTTCCCTAGAAATTCTCGAGTCTGCTAGGAGTTCGCCTTATCGGGAACACTAGCGCTCCCCGTAACACGGATGCTTCGCTACGAAGCTCTCACTTCGGTTCGTATATTACCAATTAATAATTAATTATCTTTGATACCCATACAATCTTTTTTATATTCATAGATTTAAATACAGCCAACAAACATCTGTAGCATCTGTTGATAAGTGTCTTGAGTTCCTAACGAGACTCAATTGGATTTTATTTAAATCTTAAATAGAGAGATTTAAATAAAAAAAAGGGTAGATCTTGAGAAAAAATACCCTACTGCAGAGTCATCTTTTTTCGATGTACTTCTCTGAAGTCTTGCACTCACGAAAAAGACTTCACGTAAAAGAAAATGTAAAAAGAAAAAACACCAAATTTGATCTGATTAGTTGGAAACTAGTTAGTTCTGAAATGTGTATAAAAAAGAAAAATACGTTAGTAAAAAGACACTTTAACAGAAACACTTTTAAAATACATACAGCTTAACGTCTTCCCAAGGTTAGTGAGAAAATAAAAGCTACATTTCGTAGTTGTAAAGTTTTAGGATTTAATGCATGATTCAATGGAACAACAAAGCTTCTACATTGAAGTTCATTAAAAAGTAATCATTCATGTTACAGAAAAAATACGAGATATGAATATATCTCTTTTCTAAGATATCTCTGTGGTAACTTTTACTGGGCCAATAAGGTATCGAGGAGAAAATAATCCTAATTAATTTCCTCGGCAGAGATTTGCGTTAACTGGTAAGCTATTGAAATTCCGACTATAAAAGGCTTAAAAAGGAAGTAAATAAATAACGCGAAAGTCTAACAAAAGAAATATTTAATAAAACAATCTTCTTTTAAAACTTAATACATTCTCACACAGAGAAACGGAATTCCATCAGTTCTATGGAAAATTCCTAAAGATAATCAACTAGATTAATATATCTATTTCTTTAACGTTAATTATCGAAAACTTTAAAGTCCAAAACTATTTAAGCGAGTTAAATGAAAGTTTATTCTTCGGCTCGCTAAACTGGGCCTAAAATGCTTCGGTAAAAGGTAAGTTCTAAACTTCTGAACACGGACGAAGAGAGTACGAAACTCTGGGGAAATAAAACTGTACTCACCGGGTAATATTGCGGATTTCTGTTGAACTGAAGTCACGAAGTCTTCCTCGGAAATCCACGTCGTAAATTGCCGATTCACACAGAATCCAATATGGCGACCCATGTTCGAAATTGGAACAGCAATCTTCGTCGAGTGGCTTTTCACCGAAAATACATTTCTGACGTATATATTTCACAAGTTTTATTGAGAAAAATCAATCTGGATTTATTCTCAATAACGAAGCACTAGGTCACAACTTTTCACTAAGAATTGGAGTTCTGAAGTACGGAACTCTGAACTCCAAATTGCAGTAACGAAAACATCATTACAGCTGGGCACTTAGCAGCAATCTAAACTGCAGCGATAAGGAACACATCTTTATCACTGAGAAACTGCAAGAGAACTGCACTGCAGCGATAAGGAACACATCTTTATCACTGAGAAACTGCGAGAGAACTGCACTGCAGCGATTAGGAACACATCCTTACCGCTGTAAACTTGGACGAGAACTGACTGCAGCGATTAGGAACACATCCTTACCGCTGTAAAACTGAGCGAGAACTGACGATCTAAAGCGTGGCTTTCTGCTCGGAGTTGCACTAAGCACGTTCTCGTTAATTACGCAACAATGGGTTGCTTGCGCATTCAGCACTGTTAACAATCACTCACGAGATATTGTGTCCGAAGCCTAACTCGGCAACAGGGCGCTGCCATTTTGAGAACACAAACTTCAGAAATTTTCACTTAAGCCTACAGCGTGAAATGCAAAGCGTTAAAATAACTTAAAGGGTAAGTTATTATTTTCTTTCACACTAACACAATCTTGCATCAAGCTAATATCGTCAGTACAATGAAAACGTCGACGTAACTTAGCTTTTCCAATGAAAATTGCTTGAAAATTTACAAACGAAAGTTACAGAATTACTTACATCAGTTACACTATAACTGATCGAATGGAAATTCTCATCACATCATTTTCTGTTGAAAAAAGGCATTTGATGAATAAATTGAATGAAATTTTACATGATATTGTTTCTCAATTCCAGAATAAAATGGTATGGCCATATAATGAGAATAGATTGCGTATTGAGGTTTAAAACTTAAAAACAGAATTTCGTGCTTTTGTTTTTTAATTAATGTTTAATGAGATTTGTACCGGGTTCACCAAGATTGAACAAACATTTCATTCAATGAACCAGAAATTTATGGCAAATTTACGAATTACTGCCAACATTTTTATATTAAAAACCCTCATGCGTATTCTGCTCGTCACTGTCAGACTCTTCTGTGGTCTTTATTGCAGTGATAGGATACTAACTGAAAAAAGTAATCTCCAATTATCTATTTGTATTTCCTAAAGATGAAAGGATAATTACAAGTTTATTGGTTTTTCGTTAACAAGCTTACAGAACTGGACAATGAAATTTCATACTTTATAACTATCCTTACAAAAAGTGGAGTAAAACAGAAGATTCGTCTAAATAAGATTCAGTAATAAATGAATACCAATTGCCAATAGATGAAGATTAGTCTTGTGGCTTCCGACTATCACGCCTCACCAAACAGCGTGACCAGTCAATGTACATCGGTAATTAGAATTAACATAAAACTTTCTATTCAGATTGCTTCGAAAGCATTCATTGTTAGTTTAGAGGGAAGACCACGACCCTTAGGAAAACGATTCTGTCATTTAGGTTCCCAAAATATTCTTATTAATTATATTATATAACTCTCAGATCTTAAACAAAGCTCTGGATGGCGAACTGCTGGTTTCGACATCAACCAACGAAATAGAAAAGATCTTCTGTCAGTTACAAAAAATAAAAAATATGGTTTTACGTGTACTGGATAATATTGGATGCAAAAATGAAGCCATACACCTGAATATGATGAATAAATTTATACCATAACAAAAAAAACAAAAAAAATACCCGACGTTTCGCCGTCGAGAGACAGCCTCCTCAATCTTCTGTAAGTTGTTTCTAGATTGCATAATGACAATGTGGATGTTTTATATAATATAACTTCTAAAGATCCTTCCTCACTAATTCCTAGATAAGCCCAATCTTAAGGATGGCAATATATAGTTAAGACTTAAAATAATAGAGATGCGCCAAAGAACTTCACTAACAACTTTCTCTTTTAAAAGTAAGGAGATGTACTGCATTTCGGTTATATGGTCAAATACATTACGATAACTATTACTTACAAAACCTTACGAAATTTATTTGTGAACTCTCATTGCTATTTAGGTATTTACACAGTGGCTGTAGTGTACCTTTCATATCGAATTAAAGGAATTTTGATAATACGTTTAATGCAGAAAATATGGAAATTTTAAAATTTGTGAGCAATTAAAATAATAGGGCTTCGTTATTTTTATACAAAATTTTCATATAAAACCTTATTTTTCCATTACCAATATGAATCTGACAAGGGAATGGTTAGGCTTGTCAGTCCGAAACATCCCTTGAAATTTTTATCATTTATTGAGGACCTTAAGTAGTTGACGTATACCAAATTTTAGCTGCTTATATGCACTGAAAGGGGGTTAAAAAAAATGCTAAAGTTACAAGAAATACGTCATCACTCTTTGCTTGCCACGCATGACGTCACTATCTCTCGCTGGTTTGCCGGGGCTCAAGGTCACAAGGATGGCACGGCAGAGCAAAATACTTACTTTTAAAATTATACTGTTATAATTACTGTTTATAAAATAAAAGCAATAACTGCAAAGTGTGGCTACATTTTAAAATTGTGTGTCTGCATTTTAAAAGAATGTAATTCTACATAATAAAAAAAAGAAAGAAATTATACTGTTATAATTACTGTTTATAAAATAAAAGCAATAACTGCAAAGTGTGGCTACATTTTAAAATTGTGTGGCTGCATTTTAAAAGAATGTAATTCTACATAATAAAAAAAAGAAAGAAAAATATTAAATTAAAGAATTGAACAGAAATTTATGTAACGCTAACTGTAAACTATTAGCATATTATAAATAAAATTACCAGGCAATGACAATAAAATCGAATAATAACTTAAAGAAATTAACAAAAACAAAGGAATATAAAATGTTTTTAAAAAAAAATGAAAAATAATAAGATTGTGGAACTAAAAGTTTCTAAACATTGAAGTCGAGCAAATATCTAACTTACTACTACTATTAATAATGTAATTATTTGTTAAAATCCACAACACAAAATTCTTCCAATCATTTATGAAAATAATAAATGATTGTGGATTCTAATATATAATATAAAGAGCAGTGATCTCAGGATTTTAAAATATAATTATTAATTGAAAACTTTTAAAATCAGCAAATGAAAAGTGTGGCATCATTTGTATTTTAAAATAAAGTAATTTGAATTTGAAAAAAAAAAAATAAGCTTACATTTTTGAAAAAGAATGCCCAATTGTCATTTTATAGCCCATTAACAGTTAATCATAAGTAGAATATGAAAAAAGAAGAATAAAATACAATGCAACGGTCTCGTTACATAATTTACTATTCTTCATAAATATAATAGAAAATGTTCTTAAATAAAAATGGAAAATATTTCGTAAAATTTAGGAAGCATTACTACATGTAATTGTAATAATAATTCGGATATTAGTCCTATGAACAAGTGTAACTCAATGGTTTTTATAACCCTAACTACATTTGAAATTACACAATAATCAAAAATAGTAGAAATAAAAATCCTGTGGGTTTAGATAATTATTGGATATTTTTGTAACAGATAAAAAAATATCCAATAATTCCAATTCAAATTCCCTTCTAATCTCCCATGGTTAGTTCTCCCCAGACGTTCACATTTGTTTTACGCCACCAGATATCATGCCAGAAAAATAAATCTAAAAAGACAAATTCTTAAAACTAAAGTACCAACTCATTTCAGAAGAAAGTAAATTCAAGATAGATTTATTCAAGATTTGTGCAAAGTAATTTTTGGATATTTTTGTAAAAGATACAAACTTAGATATAAATAGATAGTTAAACTTATTTTTTTTTTAGAATCCACAACACAAACTTCTTCTAATCATTTATTTTAATCATTATTATTATAATAAATGATCAGAAGTTAATCAACATCTGAGATCTTCATACAATATCACAATTTCTTATTAAATTAACTAAGAATACTTCTTCACAGATCCAATATTTCGTCTTATATATTTCTCAAAGACTTTGAGAAATATATAAGACGAAATATTGGATCTGTGAAGAAGTATTCTTAGTTAATTTAATAAGAAATTGTGATATTGATCAGAAGTTAAGTCTGTGTGGTGGATTTTAACGAATAATTACATTATTAATTAAAACATTATATTATTAATAGTAGTAGTAAGTTAGATATTTGCTTGACTTCAATGTTTAGAAACATTTTAGTTCCACAATCTTACGATTTTTAAATGTTTTCTAAATTTACGAAAGTATTTTCCATTTTTTTTAAACATTTTCTATTCCTTTATTTTTGCTAAATTCTTTAAGTTATTATTCGATTTTATTGTCATTATTTTCATTGGTAATTTTATTTATAATATGCCAATAGATTACAGTTAGCGTTATATAAATTTCTGTTCAATTTTTTAATTTAATATTTTTCTTTCTTTTTTTTTCTATGTAGAATTAAATTCTTTTAAAATACAAATGTAGCCACACTTTGCAGTTATTGCTTTTATTTTATAAACAGTAATTATAACAGTATA
>JAFIDM010027291.1:512-12873 GCA_023159025.1 Thereuonema tuberculata
CGACTTATCCGGGTGACGACTTAACGAGGTTTTACTGTATTTGATTACGTTGAAATTTGAACTATACTTTAAACTGACATTTTTATTTTTATAATTTCTTATAAATTGTTATTATTTTTCTATTTAAAAAATAACAATTTGATTTTGTTTTAAAAATAGTTAAAAAATCTGAAACATTTATGACAATGTAAAATTACCTGTGGAATCGATGGGTTTATCATATTTTTTCGGTGGCACTGGTTCAGATGAGGAAACCTTGTTCTGAACATCTGCAGCTCCATTGAAATATCCTGATGGTTCCATCGGAATTCTTTGAGCTTGGTAAAGTTGCTGAGGAATTAAGAAAAGAATTAATTTTTTTTAAGTCACATTCTCTTGTTAGTTTTTCATTAAAGATTTTGATTGAATTTCAAAGCATTTACATTGATTTTGATTTAAATAAATTCAGTTGTTACTATCTTTAGCTTATATAAAACTTAAAACATCAGTAGCCTACATATATTCTGGGAAATAATTACATGTAATGAAAAAACAAACGCAAATAAAAGGATTTATTCTCCAAATTAATAATTACTTCAAACTAAATTATCAATTCATTTTAATAGGAAATATCAATGATTACGAAACTATCACATATGCAAAATAATGTCTTTTTATTATGGTTGTCTCTATGTTTAAAACTTTTTCCATTTGAGCTATCTGGATGTTATATTTCTATTAATGATTCAAGATCTACTAAATTCATTAAATTGATTAATGAACCAGGATTAAGGTATTAAATCAAGAAGTTTTGGGATCATTTGTTAAAATAAGAAGTTTTGGGATAAGACAAAAACCCTGTACAGATTTTACCTAATCCTGTCCAACTATAGGATTATTATTCTAAACCATTTTAGAATAATTTGAAATGATAATTTTAATGGTTCATTACTGAAATATAAATGATGCGGAAAAATGAAGTCACTGATTCTGAGATAAAAGTAATCATATGTAAGTTGTGAAAGTTAAGTTACGACAAAATTTAGAAAAGCCTTATCAATTTTTCAAAACATCTGCAATAAGACACGAATGTGTTTTATCTCCTTTCGTTTTCGCTAAGTCAAGAAACATCTTATAATAAGTAAATCATAAAACAGAACCCCTCTCCTACAGATGATGTAATCACAAGGAAAAACGCTAAGAAAAACTTAAAAAAAAAATAAGAAGAAGAAATGAACATATGGATGGGAGAAATGAAATGTTCTCTATTCCATATATATAATTTTTAAGTTCAACCATATATTTTAAAATTCAAGTTGAATAAAAATTCAATAAAAACACATTTTTTAATTGGTATGGGAAAAGCACCTCCAGAAAAACTGAACTAAAAACAAAATACACATTAAAAATAAAATAAATAAAATTCTTGTGCTGTTGGGATGTCATTTGTAAACACGATCTCGCCTTTTTAACACATTTTTTAAGTTTGAAAAAAAATTATAATACAGGAATATTGTATACTTTACATTGCGGATACCGGTTTTCGAGCCCTTGCACAGGGCTTCGGAAAAACGAAGACAAAACCTACACTTTTAAACTTTTAGAGATTAATAAAAAACATGATTAACTAATTTCAATACCTGGCTAGTACTGTACGACTACTGGAAACTACTAGAAAGCTCAGTCAAGCACCAAATTATTAAAAGAATATCAATGGTTTCTTCAAGCTCAAAAGATGTCTCCCCGAAATAAAGTTTCGATATTACGTCATTGCCGAAGGGGTAAAAAACACGAAACAAGATACAAGCAAATGAAAAATTAATATTAGCTATTTTGTTTTAAAATAGTAAATTTAAAATTTAATCGGCTTAACGTGTTTAGTTATCATCATAACAATTGTATTCAAAAAATTTGGAAATATTCGACAATCAAATCCAGATTCTCGCACTATAAATCAAAAGAAAAATTAAACTTAACGAAATCTTTTTCAGGAGAACGTAAACACGCTATACATGCTTTAAATCTGTCTTGAAAGGCATGAAAATCCTAATTGAAAACTAATTTCTTGGTATATTTAAAAATCTAGCTTACTTATTGACAGCGTTGACAATTCGTTTGCTCGAATGGAACAACATCGAAGTCATGATCGAGAACATTCGAATTCAATCCTCGCCGATAGAACGATTATGAGAAAATAAGGCCAAAGCTACTTACAAAACTACAACTGTGAAATCCTATTTTCATTAAAATTATCAAATATTTATAGAAATTTGTTAATGAAAAACTAACTACTTACAGGGTAGCAGCAAAACGATGAACCAACTTGAAAAGTCTCTTCAGATTGAAGATCCTGTAATAGAACACATTCAATTACAAATATAACGAAATCATACTCATCAAATCAGCAACTCATCAAACAGTATCAAACTTGAAAAACGTACATTGACAAATGAGACTGAATGTGGGCATCCGAATCTTACGCCAGCAGGGCTTATAATGGGAAAAGGAAAAAGGAGCAGCTGATAGGACTGAAGTTTCATCACGTGACAAAAGTAACCAATCCACTGTCACCGATTGAGACGCGAAACCACAGATGCCAAGCCGGTGTTTACCGAGGTTTTTCTTTGAGAAAAAGTTCCAAAAAATAATTAAAAATTATCACAAAGCATTTTTAAGACTTCGATAAAGCCCGCCTTCGGTTTATTTTTTTCCCTTATTTTTTGAGAATTTTAGGAAAAACCTCAACACGAAAAAAGCTGTATTTCTGCATATTTTTCAGGATTGTACTGTCATACCATTACCATACCAGATAACGAGAGCTCAGTTCTTCGCTCAAGTATTAATTTCATCTACCGAAACACATTTCTTAAAGACTCCAGAAGTAATAAGTATTTTTTTTTTTTTTATTCGCCATCGTAACTATTGTCGAAAATAGACTAATTTGAAAAATCTGTTACTACGAACTGCTAGATTTGACATAAATTATCATTTCGATAATTTATCCAAATGATAAATTATTATTTTTTCCCTTTGAATGAAGCTTTTTCTAGTTTAATCTAAAGCCTTTACAGATAAAAATCGTTAACTTAATTAACCAGAGCGAACTGTTTGTATAGTGCCAGTATGAATGCTTTATGAATGCCAGTAATAAAAATAAACTAACAATAAAATTATTTCAATGTATTATTACTATTAATTAAAAATCTAAATTCTCTAAATATTATAACAGATAATTGGAAATTTACAAATATAAATTCTTTAATTTGGCTTTAATCTCTTCTTTTTTATTTATTTATTTATTTATTTATTTATTTATTTATTTATTTGCCTACACAGCTTTAAAATATATTTTTTTTTTCTAGGACTACTATAGCCTAAAACATATAAGACAAATGGGGACCACTACCTACAGAGCAGATTTAACTACTATCTAGGACTACTAATGCAAAAAAGAAGAGTAAACCACTGCTCGTCTAAATAAAAATAAAAAGTTATTCATCATCAAATATCAAAGAAGTTTTTAACTGATACAAATCTTTGATATGTGGACAAAGTCCAGCTATTTTTCATATGTAGAAAGATTATGAGTACATTTGTAACATTGTTAATATTGCGGTTTTGTTTTTGTTTTTTTATGTCTACTAAAAATTGATGGATAGTTTTACGTCTCTTCGACAAAATGACAAACTGCAAAATTCGAATGCCTTTGGATTTCTTTGAAATTCTTACTTCGTAGGAACATTTTTATTAAATTATTGCTTATTCTGGACAATAAATACGTTGGCGAATAAAAAATTACCTATACTTCTCAAATCCTACTTAAGAAATGACTGAAAGTACGTCAAATTAGAACTTCTGAGCGATTTCGTTACTGCAAATTGATTAGCTGCTCTCGACATCCGGTATGGCAGTACAAACCTAAAAAATATGCAAAAATACTTAATCCTTGAAAAATACCAAGCCACGCCTACTCTGGATTGGAATACAGTAAAACCCCGTTATTACGCTCCCGCTTATAGCACTATCCCGTTCTTAACGCTCCTTTTGTACGGTCCCTGGAATTTTCTATATAACTCTCTATACTTTTACCCTCTTATAACGCTTCAAATCCCGCTTGTAGCGCTTTTTTATATCGGAAATTTTGTATCGAAAAGAAATGTAACACTGTAACGATTCTTTTCTTTCCCTGGTAGGAGGGAATCTTCGAACTCTTTGAAGCGGAAATCCCTTTCTATAAGTGAAAAATTGCAAATTCTTCGTAAGTACGACGAGAATTCTACACTAAATCAGAAGGTTTTCGCAGAATCTAAGAATTCCCTGATCCAGTCTGAGAACAATAAAAAAAATAAGAATGGAATTATCAATTCAGCGAAGGATGGTTGCAAACGTAAAAAAGTAGTGTGGAAAATGTGAAGATGCCGAGGAAATTCTAATTGAATGGATTCATCAGTCCCGTGATGCATCAGTGCCATTAAATGACCCAATCATTCAAGAAAAGGCGCGTGAAATAGCGGGCAGTGCACTAAAACTGCTCCGAAAATATATTTGTATTGCTCCTAGTGGAGTATCAATTGATGTTAATAGTTTCTTGAACCGCATTGAAAATGTCGTAATTTATAACAGTAGCATACACACGCGGCAAACCACAATCAAAGATTTTTTTAATAGGAAATAAGCTCACATTTGCACTATATCTATTTCAGAATCAAGTATCTTTCCTGTAAAATGGTGTCTAAATGTTTCCCCATCATATAAATCATTCCCCGTTTATAGCGCTATCCCGCTTATTACGCTTGTAGGTCACGGTCCCTTGACGAGCGTAATAACGGGGTTTTACTGTAGTTTATTTAATCTTAAAATGACGTTATAATGGAATATTGCAGATAAAGAACATATTTTGAATAAATATTAAAAAGTTAACAATTGAAATAAATCAAAAATAGATTTATTTTATTTTAATTAATAAGTTCAAGCTTCAATGTGTCTTATTTATAACAACATCTCTTTTTACTATGTTGGAGGACGTAGGTAGAAAAATAGTTACATCAAATTTGACACTGCGTCTTTCTGTTTCTTCCCTTAAAGGTAGATTAATTTCTGGGGAGGGGCACTGAGTATTTTTTTTATCTGGAAAGGGGGCGATAGGCCAAATAAGTTTGGGAACCTATGTTGTAGATCTTAATAATAAGTTAAATTTAAAGGCGCGATCAGGCTCAGAGGACCGCGCGATGCCACAACCAGCATGGGCAGGCCAGTGAGGCCGCTGGAGGTTAGGCTCCAGTGATGATAACCTTCGGGACGAAGATGAAGTCGGGGGGGGGGGGTCGGCCCGACGCTCGCCCGCCTTTAACTCCGGGGAAAGAAACCCTACACCCATGCTACAGAGGGCTGGATAGGTCCTAGGCCCCGTTTGGAGGAGAAGGAGCGTGGAAAAAACTCCCACTCCCCACCGAGGCCTGGAATCGAACCCGATACCTCCAACCCGCAGCCAAGCGCCCTTACCCACTCGGCTACCGGGCCCACAGATCTTAATAATATAAAACTAATTTTAAATATTAATAAGAATATTAAAATCACATAAGTTTTCCAGATAGGGATGGGCGGTTTTGACCAGTTTTACGTTAACCTAAAACCTGTACAAAAACCTGAGAAAAAAAAACAAAAACAGATATTTTTTTAAGTAAAAGCCTGCAATTAAAAGCACGAGTGTGAGAAGATTAAAAAAATAACAGATTAAAAACTCACCACGTTTCAAACCTCATCTTGTGCTTAGGGTTTTTTATCAAGTGTTTTTTATCTTAAGATATTTATTTATTTTCTTAATCTTTTTAAATAAGTTATAATGTAATAATAAGATCATTTTGAATACGGCGAGTTATCGTTTAAAAATGAATGATGGAATATAGCTTTTTTTTTATTTTTATTTCTTTTTAATAAGTTTTAGGTTAGGCCTACGCTTAGATGGCGACATTGTAATTTCATTTATTTTTCATTCGGTTTTTTTTTTTCTTTTCCGGTTTTGCAGGAAAAAAAAAACCCGATTTATTCGGTTAACTTGAAAAAAAAAAACTAATAACCAGTTAAAAACCCGTTAACCGAAATAAAATACCGGTAATCGGTTTGTAAATACCGGATTTTTTTTTTTTTTTTTTTTTGCCCATCCCTCATTAGGAAGTTTCTTGAGATTGCAATGATTTAAAAATCCCATTAACAGTTTTTTTTTTTTTTTAATAGCAAAAACGAATTACATAAATAACAGTTTTCTGTTGTTTCATTCATAGGCGTAATTTTTTTCTCGAATCAGCTTTAAATATTAACTTTTAGTAGTAATTAAAATAAACTATGAATCAAAGCTAGTATTTAATATTTCGAATCTGTAATTACTAATATCTTTACATTACAACATGATAGGTTTTGACATTGCTCAATAAACAGTATTGCTCAATAAACAGTCCTAAGTCCCTACGGTGAATGAAGATCCTCCCAGAATGCAAAGCAGGTTATAGATTGAGCTTTCCTGGCCGACCGCTAACATTGAAACAGAAGAGAAGCGATCTCTTCTCTTTCAATGTTAGAGGTCGGCCAGGAAAGCTCAATCTATAAGCTGCGTTGCATTCCGGGAGGATCTTCATTCACCGTTTTTTTTTTTTAAATATTTAATTAACATTTTCTACGAGTAGAGGAGGGTAGGGTGGTAAGCAGGGACGGATTTTATGGCTTTGCAAAAGGGAAGGGGGCGACGGTCACCATTCCGAAGTGTGTGATGGGTATGGACTATCCCTCACGTAGCCGGGGGAGGATAAGGTCCGGAGGCCCTCCCGGGAAAATTTTAACCTTAAAAGACGTATTTTTAAGCTATGATTTTTGATTTAGCCATCCCATTATACCGGTCTTCATCCTAAGGAGGTCATGCTCTGGTAGGATCAGGGCCGTCGCGTGGTTTGTTGGCGCCCGGGGCAAGATTTCGTCAGGCGCCCTACACTTGATATTTGCGCCCCCCCCCCATCCCAAAAATGTACAACCAAAAAAAAAAAAACGGAATTTCCAATTTTTTTTTATTTTTGCCGTGCTGCTGCGCCCACGAATTTCCAATTCAACAACCAAAAAAAAAAAAGAATTTCCAAATTTTTTTTATTTTTATTTTTGCCGTGCTGCGGCGCCTCCCTGGCCACAGCGCCCAGGGCGATCGCCCCGCCCACGCGACGGCCCTGCTATGCAGTGCTAGGATCTCATTTTAAGGAAGGGTGGGGTAGTTGGACCATATGGCTACTACCATATGTTATGGAAATCCGTCAACCGTTTTAACGTGATGAGTGTACAAACAGGCAAAGAGAGGGGAAAAAGTGTTCAAAATAGAATAATAAAGTATTGCTCCCAATTAGACGTATTGTCACGGTTAATAACGGATCCTTATAATAATTAATAAAATAATAGACAATAAGGACTAGATTCAGTCACTCCAGCCATCACAGTGGATAAGAGTCGAGAACTCCATCTAAAATGTATACTAGTTAGTATAGTGAAACAATAGTTTCATGGAAGCTATAATTTCTCAATAGGTCTGGGGGGGGGGGGTGAAGCTGCTGGGCCCAGGAAACTGCACCCCTATTCCTCATTAATAAATAAATTAAAAGAATCACACATACACTGACAAAGATTAAATAAAATCTATTTACGCTAAATTTTCTTATTACAGTATAGCAAAGATAAAAACCACACTTACAATAAGTAAAAAAATACAATATCAAATTTTAATAGGTTCAATATAAAGTATATGAATATTTTCAAGCATCGCTCACTGATAGAGTCTATTCTACTTAGACAAGTTTTACGAAAGTTAAAATATCTTTTTCAGAATTTCTTCTAATGGGACATAAAAATTAGAAGTAGTTAAAAAGTTACGTAAACAACGTCAAAGAAATTAATGACACTTAAGAGGTATGACTCATGCAGTGGCTTTCACTTGTCTGGACTAACGATTACGTCAAATGAAGGTGAATACATTCGTTGAGAGATGACGATGGTCGAAGAACATCGAAAGGAAAACATCAGCATAAGCAATGTCCTCCCCCACCCGACCCGACCCGACCAACACTAACCATCTTCTCAGTTTATCATCCAAGTCGATTTCTGAGTCAAATAGTTTCTTGGGGTTGTATTTATAGGCAGCCTTACGTATGGGTTTCTTAGCCAATCAGAAACCCCTCTAGAAGACAACACACGAAACTGTTACTGACGTCATGCCAACAAGGTGTGAAGAAGACTCTCTTCCGAAATAAAAATGGCGACGTACATATTGAGAAAATACAGAATTTCGAAGTATTTTTCGACCATATCTGTAGAAAACTCATTTTTCGTCAATGAGATGTCGTCTTAGATCAATCAGCAAACATTTGTGTTTCCAAATATTTCAGATTAAACAGCAAACCGAATAAACACAAAGGTATTTGAAGGTTTTTTTTTCCTTTGAATGGTGACAGTATAAATAAGTATAATATACAGTATAATAAGTCTTAAATACAAAAGAATATATGTTTATACAAAAGATACCATGGTTTGTCCAAATACATATATACAATCATTCCAAATCTAGTTCTAATCACTTAAGGAAGGGAAAATAGTGAAAAAGGATAAAACATGTCACAGGGAAAATATATAAGTAAACAAAATATACCGTGACAGTATTAAAGACAGCAATTTAAGAAAAACGTCCAGAATTAGTGAGTCGGAAGGGCTAGTGAGTCGTGTTTCATCAGGACAATGTCCAGCCTCAAGTGTCTTTGACAACTTGACAAAAGATGTTGGAGCTCGATTGGAATGGTCTACCCCTATCCACCATATTCACCAGACCTCGCACCCTCAGATTTCCACCTATTTCGATCGTTACAAAATTCCCTTAATGGAAAAATCTTCAACTCTTTGGTCGAGAAAAAAAATCATATAGAAAAGTTTTTCGCCGAAAAACCTGAGAGATATTGGGAGGATAGAGTTTTCACGTTGCCTGAACAATAGAGAAAGGTTGCGGAACAAAATGCAACTATATAATTTAATAAATGTATACCAAATTTTAAATGTGCGTTTCAATTTTCCTTCAAACTCAGCCGAACTTTACAGACAACCCAATATTTTTACACATCCTCCAGGTCAATTAGGGGGGGGGGGAATGGTCGTCCCCCCCCCCACCTATTAATCCGAACCTGGGGATAAGTATCCAAGTGGTAAAGCGCCTGAATGCAGTTTAGAGGTCGGGAATTTCTCCATGCTGAATTCTCCTCCAGACGGGTCCTAGATTTCACCTAGTCCTTATAAAATGGGTACATGTTTAGCGACCCATTTGGGAGCATTTATCCTGTAAGTCCGTCAGTGTCTGACCCCATCACCCCCTAACAACTCCCGAATGAAAATTCGGATTGGCAAACGGACTTCACCATCGTGTTCAGAGGACCAAACAGAACAGAGTACTTATTTCTGCCTATCCGGAAAAATGCGGACAGGTCTATTGTTTGTTTCCGCTAATTAGGTTTTTTTTTTGTTCGACAACTACTGAGCTGATCGACTTGAAATTTAGATAAGCTTTAGTTTAGAACAGTGTCTAATTACAATCTATATTTTTATTCGATCGTATCTAGAACAGTTTAAGGACACAGTCGACTGTTTTCGAATTTTCTGGATAGGCAGAAATAAAAAATATTCTTTGTATTGTAGTAGTGGGACCGGAGTTCAGAGACTGACGTCAGAGCGCACAGATTCTCATCAGACGTCATGCCGTAGCACACCCACAATCCACGACTGGCAACATTTTGATAAGTGTACAGGGAGTTAAGGATGCTCCGATATCAACATGGACAGTGTCATGTCAATTGGCTGGCAAATTTGTTGTCCAGCCATCTGTTGCGAAGGCTACCCTTAACTGCAAGCCATAGCCGTCATCGCTTAGAATGGTGTTGCACCAGATCTGCGTGGGGTGCAGAAAGGAACAGTGTAGTGTTTTGCAACAAGGCCATCAGGAGGATTCCTCTGCCATTGTGGAGTGCCACACAGCCCTTCAATGTGTCTCATGTTTTGGGGTGATATCAGCGCCCATAGCCACTCACTTTAGTATGCATTACGGACACATTAACAGCACGCCTCTACAGGCCCCCCACATCAAATTCCGAGCCCAGGTACCAAATGCAAAACCGGGCCCCCCCCCCCCATGTTATGAAACAAAATCAGAAATTCTATACTCCAAGTGGCGCGGTCACCTTAAGACTAAAAAAAACAGAATCTGTTCTACACTATAAACATACTGTAGATTTCACCCCGGGCCCCTACAACGGCCGGGCCCCGGTGCTGTGGGACCAACTGACCCCCCCCCCCCTTGTGGGGGCCCTGCGCCTCTACGTTGATGAGATGCTGCGGCCCGTTGCACTACCATATCTGCAAAAAGTCCGAATTTTGTTATAAGGAGGGGTTTTGATTTGTTATAAGGAGGCAGTCTGTAAATAAAAGAACCCAAAAGCAAGACAAAGAATAGAGAAACAACCTCCAAGGCTGATTCAGGAATCAAGTTCTTTTATGTTAACATCAAGTTTGATATTAAGCTTCATTCTTCAAATTTTGAAACTTCTCAACAGCAGAAAGAATATTATGCTGTCTGTTGATATTGGTAGTAATATTTTTTTACTACTGTATAACAATCTGTCAATTGTAATAATATATATTAACTCCTGCTTAATGAATGTAGATGGGACTCACCTTATAATGAATGAAGTTTTTGGGAATCTCAATATAGCTTCAAGTAGATCATTTGACTCTCGCTATAGCATAAAGTTAACCCAGAATATCAACAAAGTGCTTTTTTTAATCCTTGGGCCATTCAGTCCAGTGGTTTAAGTGCACTGATTGCAAATTAGAGGAGGACAGGTTCAATTTCTTGGGTTGGTTGGGTATTTTTCCAGTATTTCTTCTCCAGATGAACGCTAGGGTTTACCCAGTCCCCTATCAAATAGGTACCAGGGTTCTTACTCAAGGGTTAAAGGCAAGTGACTCTTGGACTGACCATCCGATCTCAACTAGTCCCATTGGTCGAGAATTGCTGGGAGCCTAAATCTCCCATGCACCCAAGACCTGCATGTCCTGTAGGGTATAGCTTTAACCTTTAGCTGTTTTAATTCTCTTAGTGTAGTGTCTATTATGTAGTATTGTGAAATAATACTAAACATGTTTTTATTTTATTGCACTTCAGAAGATAATGAGTTTTTCACTTTTATAATGACTTGTTACGAGTTCTGAAATCAAAATACTTATATTACTTATACAATATGTTTTGAATGGAAAATAAATTTTAATATTCACTTAGATCAAATTTCTACTTTCCTATTCCTACAAGAGCAGCCTCCGAGTAGTAATAGAGCTGTATTAATTAATAGGGAGTGCCAGAAACAGTAACTTAATGCCATATTAAATTGATCTGGATTTCATTAATCGGCTGTACTATCAGAAATGCGTTATAAAGTGTGCGCACACTTGATTCTTCAAGGTATCATTATTACTATTTTTTCACTATAATCTGAAATCAATAGGACCACAGTACTGGAATTAGGTAAGAAATAGCAATGTTTGTTTTACTTTTAAATTAGATGAATTACAACCGTCAATTTATCTTTTTTAATCATTATTTAGGATTATTATTATTACTGTAGAACTTCTAATATTTCATTTAAATTTGACGACTTGTATTTTCAATAAATTTGTTTTGAATAGTGGTTTCTGAGGCTCTTCTCGATTGGTTTTTTATTGGAATATCTACTCAGCAACATCAACTGGCAATTTGGCTAACTTATAATAGTACAGGATACAGTTATTTCATGGAAAACATTCAATAAAACTTCAAACATATACAGAGTACAACTGAGTTAACTGATGCATGCACCTCAGCCATGCAGGTCATTTGTCAGTCAATGTTTGATGCCCCTCAGGTCATGAAAAAAACCTTCTTGTTTTCAGATCTTTTCAGAATTTAGAATGTCAGATATGGAATTACAGACTTGTATAGGTTTCTAATAACATAAATCCCATCCAAAACATTTCATGTAAAATAAGTTGCCAAGACTTACACGCTCATAATGCTTTCATTGGTAAAAAGATACGAGATCTCATGTAAAGCCAAGCCCCTAACTCTACGAGGCCTAACTCTACAAGCCCTAACTCTAAAAACCCTATATCTTGGTCAAAAAGTATGGCTTGGCCGTTTCGTGGCTGTCGCACAGACAATCCCATGGAGTTATGTAAAGAATATGGAGTATGCCAAGGCATACTTTTTGACCAAGATATTAGGGTTTTTAGAGTTAGGCCTTGTAGAATGAAGGGCTTGGCTCTACATGAGATCTGATAACTTTTT
>JAFIDM010027291.1:13273-29760 GCA_023159025.1 Thereuonema tuberculata
CCAAATAGCAGTCCTTCAAGTTAACTGAAGTTTGGTGCACACCGCCAACAGATACCATTCCAATCAAAGTCAGTAAATAAGGTATTTTCTTCATTCTGTAAATAGTGATTACTGAATTATAAATAAGTACACAATTACTATATTTGTTTATTCATTTTTATTTGTCCAAGTTTACCAAATCATGGTTGACAAGACTGATGTACAAGAGGTGCACCAAAAACTGAAATTAAATAAAAAAGTTTCAAAAGTAAAAAGCTATAAAAAGTAACTGACAAACCTGGTAGAAAGTGAATCGTTCTTTCCTGGTGACCTTTTTTATTATTATTTTATTTAAAGTGAAAATTGTCATTAAGAAAGTTCACGTTAAACTGTTTCCTATTGATGAGGCAATTCCTACATATAAATAAAAGTAAATATTTATAGTAAAAGTAAAGCAAATATTTGAAGATCCCTAATTTTTGCAAAAAGAGAAGATTACTACTAATAAAATAATGATTTAATTTGTACTGAAAATCTGTTTGATTGTTTTCAATTATTAGGTTTTCCCAAAAATCCCTTTTAACAAGACGTAAATATGGTAATAAATTACAGAAATCATTCAAAATACTTTTTATATTATTATCATTAAAGGGAATATTTTTTTTGGGTAAAAAAATTGCATAGTTTTCAATCAAAAAAGCTTCAGAGAACCCTATCAATATCAACCATATAAATAAAAGTATAAACAAATATTTGAAGGTTCTTAATATTTGCAATTGAACAGATTATTAATGATAAAATAATAATTTAAATTTTACAGTAATTCTGTTATTAAGAATTGATTTGGTTTTCCCAAAAATCTCTCTTAACAAGACTTAAATATGTTAGTATTTACAGAAATCATTCTGAATACTTTTTATATTATTATGATTAAAGGGTTTTTTTTTTCGAGGGGAAAGAAAAAAATAGAATAATTTCAATATAAAAAAGTTAAAAAAGAACTCTATAAACATGACCCTTATGGATTAAGTATTTACAGGTTCCATCATCTGCAGCAATTAGTACAAAGTGGAGGTTATGTGACAATTCCAATGCTCACTTTTTTTTAACTCCAAGAAACAACTGTGTCTTCACATACAGGGTTGAGTGATCTATTGGGAAACAAACGAAGAAAAACCTCCAGTCCTAATTAGGAATTGAACCCAGCCCTTCTATCCCTTAGACATTGCACATACAGTTGAGCTATTCAACCCAATATTGTCACTCGAAGAATACTGAAACATTTCTTTTCTTTTTAATTTAGTGTAACTGCATTTGTTTCCCAATGTTAATTAATCCTATTTGGAATATTCAGTCAAATCATTGATTTGACAGACTTTGGAATTACCTTTAAAAAAATGTTTGATTAATTCCTGCCTTATGTTTGCTGAAATAAAATTTCAGCATTCTAATTTGTATGTGAACTATAATTAATCATATAATTTAAGATTCAAATAAATTGAATCATGTCCAATGTACTGCATAAATAAATGCAAAGCTATAATATATCATGATTACGATGCCATTATGTCACTTTTAGTTGCTTCCTCTCCTATTTACAGGATCAGCATCGATCAAAATGTAACAATTTCATATTTAAAAAATACAAATTTAAATTTGAGCACTGCAGATAGCAATTACTAAGTTATTATTAATTATGTATCAAACCAAGTGAAGAGATAATTTTTTTTATTTAATTATTTATTTAAAATTTCCTGCAAAACTTTCCTATTATAACTTCTTTCTCTCTGATGGATATGAAATGGTGATAGACCAAACCTAAAAATTAGACAACAACAAAGCATAAATTTTATGCCAAATACAGTGAAGTGTTTCTTTTTGCCATAATACGCTTACTACAAATATTAACTGAACTACTTCTTTTTTAATTGACAATTTAAATATTTATACTGTGATTCACCGTTCACAAAGGAAATAGCTTTTCAATTAATCTCTGAAAGGGCTGTAGCCCCTAAAGCCCACGCCTTAATCCAGGTCCTGAACAGACCTATCAAAAGCCTTTGTTTGTGTTCTGCTGAATAATTCAATGAAAAAAAAAAACCAGAAGTAATTCTCCATTATACTTTGTTGACAAGAACATTATGAATACCTTTTTTTAAAATCTTAAATAATGATAAAAATTAATATACTTATAATTTTGTGCTAACTTTTGAATATCTAATTAAAAAAGTATCCACGTTCAAAAAAAATTCCTTTGATTATTGACTCAATTTTTTTCTTATTGTGGCAAAAGAACTAATAAAATGTGTCCTAAACAATGGATCCGCTAATCTTTTGTTTCGAAAAGGTAATTATTCAAAATTTGAACAAACAGAGAAAAGGTCCTCACTTCCATCACAATGAAAAAATAATAAAATATCTGCTCATGACAATTAATTAAATAATACCTCCCATCCCCCCAAAAAAATGATGATCCAAAAAGAAGTTTTATCAAATCAGATTGTAAAGTGTCGTAGAAGTGTGAAGGAGGGAATTCATCAATCGTTTTTCAGTCACATGTATCCCATGGGCCTCCTGTTGCCGATCCCTGTCCTAAACCTACCATCTAAAATTCAACTGCATAGATGTATTGTTTAAAAGTATGATAATCAAGAAGAACGGACAATGCTTATTTCTACTTCGGATACTTACAATAACTAACTTACTTTTTAGTTTTCATTTAGGCAATGAATGGCTGGGGTTTTTTTTTCCATACCTTTTAATCATCAAACGAAAAGCAGCAAGTTATAAGATTTATACATTCTGGTTCTCCTCTTACATGACTTTTCTCGCTTTGCCAAAATATAAAGCACATAATCTAAAGCCTTTATTGAAGAGACAGCTGTAATAACAGAAAATCTGCATATATTATTCACTTGGACTTTTAAATCACCCACCACTCAATCCTTTCAAATAAAATGCCCTTCTATAAAATGGGATAAATAAAATTAGAAATTAAGGTACGAATCTTCACCGAACAAAGTACATAATTAATGATAAATGTTATTGTTTGCTGGAAAAAGTAACTGTGTAAGACTGAATAGCAGAGGATGTAAAGTACCACTGAAAATATTAAGTTGCATTTACTTTTCTCTTTTGAATGTTCATTAAAAAAATAGTTTTGAATTCATTATTTAAATAAATAAATAATGATAAATTTCTATATTAAATGTATAATATTAATATGACATTAATATGTTATATACACACCAAAATGCCAAAAAAAACCGGGAATGGCGCTACCATGCCGTTTCATGCAGTTAACGGAATCATCCATAAACGATGTGTAAATATATAATGGCAAATATTTCTGCAATCTCAAGTGGTAGCATTCACAGCTTAGATGGCAGCTTATCAGGACTTAAGCTACTTGAGGCCACGCGGTTGGGGATGTCGCTAAGACATTTGCCTCTCCGGGTTTGGTTCTCATGCGGGTTTCGTTGATGGTGGCGATCCGCACTGGGCAGGTTTTCTCGGGGTTCTCCCGTTTTCTCTACATTTCTCACACCATCCTTTTTCAGTCTTTCTCTCAGTCTGTCCTTCTTTCCGCGGGATAGTATAAAAGATCTTTCAGGTCGATGTGCTCGGCAGTCATGCCACCCACTTTCAATTAATCTAATCTAAGCTACTTGAAAGAGGTATGATTATAGGAGTCACTCATTTTGGAAATTACAATGAAGTTCGGATTCACACATTCAAGAATTTAAAGGGAGTACTTTACGAAATCAGGAAAAACAGCGTATGAGACTGGTATGGCCGCAAAAAAGCCCTTGAAGAAATGTGGCCAGTGGCATCTGGACTGCATAGTGACACTCGACCCATGTGCAACATTGCCACAAATAAATGGCAACTGAATGCTGGAAGCAGTACTAGCATCACAGTCCGAACAGTGCGACGGTCCATATTCTATGGGGTTCCAGAACCAATGGCACACCTGAATGTCATTGCTGACCATACAACACAAGGCTCTATGCCTCGCCTGGGCTCGGGAACACCACCACTGTACGCAAAATGACTGGAAAAGTGTAGCCTGGTCCAACAAATCATGGTTCCAACTGTTTCGGACAGATGAGCATCTCTAGGGTGTAGCGAAATCCCCACATGGCATGGGATCTTGCATGCCTTCAAGGAGCAATACCGGGTGGTAGTGATATTTTAGTATGGAGTATTTTTCAGCAATACACATTAGGACCCCTCATACATCTGCAGACCTCTGCCACCGGTAGCCGCAACATCACCATCCTTATGGATCATTTGCACCCATTCGTGTCCTGCATTTACCCTGACGGATGCAGCCTCATTCAACACGACAATGCACCACAGTACAAGCTGTTTCAGTATCATCATTGTCTGTCAATCCTAGTTACGTCCTTCTAAAATAAAGACATAATAAAAAAAAAAGTTTTCCTATTAATAAAAATAGTCTATAGTTTGATTTGCAAAATTTCTCATTATATATAACTATTTTAAGATAGAAAATAATGAAAATAACATACAATGTCTTTACGTATGAATGATTCGAAGAATCAGGAATTTGACATACCCTCTGTTTCAGATATAAAATACCGCGAGCGATATAGTTTAAATATGGCTTTTATTTGCACGAAAATTGTTCACAACCAAAGCTCAAATGGAAGCTCACAATACTATCCAGAACTTCTATTCCGAGAACTAACCCTTATTAAGATATTTCAATAATAATTTGTATTGAATTTATTAAATCTTGTGTCATTGTTACCAATTTTAAAAAAAAGAAAATCATAACTTTTGAACTCTCTAACCTTAAGTTAAAAGCTTTCACATTTGAACCCTACATTTAAAGTTCGTTCATAAAATAGATAAAAAAATATTCATCTTTGGACACACATCCAAACACAACTTAAATGTTGTTCTTTCCCTCAACCCCACCTCCCTTCTTCTTTTATCGACAATGATCAACTTTGGACTATGAGCTAGCCTTACCTGACAACATCAGGGTGAGAATAGGAAATTGAAGAGGGGGGGGGGGGAAGATTACATCTCAGCTAGAAAGAACCCCGAGATTGTAAATCCCAGGGAAAACGTGGAAACCCAGAAGAAGAAAGAAACAGCCATGTCCATGCCGGGATTCGAACCCGGGTTCCCACACATCGACCACACAGCAGCTCGGAAATGGCAGAATGGCTCCCACCTCCCTTCATTTTAATATTGATAATTTTTTTTCTAGCTTTTGCAGTAAAGCTTTTTTTATTATTTATAAGTATTAAAAACTGACCCTCAGATAACCTATATTAAAATAAAAAAAAAAAAAAGAATGTTCTAGTTCAAGTAAAGAATATTTTCTGTATTTTGTAATCGCAGTTCTTTCAAAAGTACTATTATTTTTGTGATTTTTTTTGTCCATGTGGGAAAAAGAAAAAAACCACCCCAAAAAATCAGCTAACTTTTGTAAAAGTATTATATCAGTGTACAGAAAGGGGAACTGTGTATAACTCCTCCCACACACATCCAAAAACGGAAGAAATTCGACAGTTTGGACTTTTATTTTTGGTTGGGAAGCCATCGTTTTGTTTGTAATTTGCTGATCTAGAGGAAGGGTACTTTTTTTTGTTGTTGTTGAACAGCTACGGCCTTTATAACTTTCACTCCATTATTCCAAATTTCTAGAAAGAACCATCTAAGTTCAACAATTAATTAAAATTTTCTGAACATAATTCAAGAGCCTTCCTATCAATATTATTGATATTGGCCAGCATATCAATGGTTGCAAGAGCAGTCTGAGTCAACAGTTGGGAAATGTGGTCAATAGATGTTGCGAATGCTTGTCCAATCAGAAAACTGTAGGTCAGATGACAAGGATCTATGCCTTGCAACTTATCCCTGTTACATTTACTTTGAGGAGCACCACATTATTTTCCTGCTGCATGCAGAACTCCAACACCTAAAGCACTACAGAAACTAAAGAGAGCACGGGTCTCCTTAGGAATGTGACCGAAATCCATACACAATCGGAGGCAACATTGACGGGCAGAGACATATCGAAATTCCAAGGATAGCAAGATGACAAAGATTTCCCAATTACGTACTTTACTTAGGCTGTGTAAGTATGCAACTTTGATGTTCGGGCGCTGAAAAAAAAGGAGGTGCTTTCTGAAATACAGAATCCCTAAAGCTACGCGAACTCCATGCAATTTTTCAGCAACTTAGTCGTCCGAATTTGACGTCACGAGTTCATATAGACAATTTTGAGCCCGTTTTTATGCAACTTGACTGCAACTTTTGTCATCCGACTCGAGTTGTTCTACGCCTGCAACTCGAAAAATTGCATCAAAGTCGCTGGGAATTACCCAATCCCAGGGCAGTGTTGGAACACGTCAGTCGTGACGTCACGCCCATGGAAGAAATGGCGTCGAAAATGATATTCGCCAATTCAATTCGAAGACATGCTCGTACTCAATGAATATCAAGAGTATTGCAAGTTTCTTTCATGCATAAATATGCTTTACTGAAATGCAGAAATTGAATGCTGCACAATTTATCAGAGAGGTTACAAAACCTCGAATTTTTCGGATTCTCCACAAAAATTTGAATCCGCATTGTAGGGATTTTCTATCGTTTTAAAAAGAGAGGAATTCTCTTTTTTATGTTAAATTTTAATTTTGTTTATAAACAGAGTCATATTTCAGAAATGTTTCCATACAATTTGGAAAAATATCAGATTTAATCATTCTCTGTTTCACAAGAAGCAACCTTCAAGAAAGGAAAGAAAAAAAAAAACAGAAGCAACTTCAAATGCATACAGACAGAAGACCAAGTGGGGATCACTAATATTTTTACTAATTTGCTGTACATCACAAAGCAATCTTACGACAATCAATGTATACAACCTTTGGAATAATCAGCCATATGAGAGAGTTACAGCTGCAAAAAGAATCACTGCCTGGGTCCCAAAAACCAAAGATAATGTTCACTTAGGCAGAAGAAGTGGCTAATGACTCTTGTCTGCGAGAGCCTGAAGGAAGGTCTCAAGTAGAGTTATCGAAGGAGACTCAAGTTAACAACCAGAGGGATTGCTGATGTACAAATATAGGATGCAGGTAAAGCTGCAAACATATGGCAATAACTTGGCAATGACACAAAAGCAGAAAGACAATTTTACAAATCTGATTAAAAAAGATGCTGCAGCACCATTGAAAGGCAACTGCAAATGGCATTCAGTGGTTTATCATATGTGGCAAAGTCTCCTCTCTATCCTTACAAAGACTGTAGGTCTCTATACCGCTGATAGCCCACTGCCTATTGGCATTGAGGGGAAGCTAAATTAAGACTGGGATGATATATGAAATGCCAGTCAGGAAACCTAATGAAGAACCCGCTGGTAACAAAGTGAGAGCTTGCTTTGCTCACTCCAGCACTTTCTAAAACTTTGCTTTGGTTCGGAAGTGAATGCATATGCTGAGTCTGGACAGTACAGATATTATTCCAAATAATCTTTACAAGCAAGTGGTGCCGATTTTCTCAGATAATATTAAGTTCTCTGAAAAGAAAAGAAAATAGAATAAAATGCACTTAATTGATTAAAAAGGAGAAAAAAAAGTTACCTGGCAGTTTCAGAACACTTTGCAAGTTCAGAAGATGGCACAAACATATATGGACAACACAAGACAAAAACATGTGGTGAAGGTATAGTAACGATTATCAATAATGACGAGTGTTTCGCCTGCCAATTACCATATTATTTGGAAGGAAGCAGTGCAATAGTCTATTGTGGGAGGTGAGGGATTTGGCATCTGTGAAGTTGGGGTCTTTTGAAAGAGTATGTTATTGTCACGATTGTGTGGGATTTTTGGCACTAAAAGCATTCACATATTCTTTGATGCATGTGGATAGGAGATGGCCTGTTTTCCCATATAGCCTGAGGGGTATTGTGTGCAGAAATCCTGGTATACTTTGTTGAAGGGATCATTTTGTTGTGTATTGTGTGAAATACATATGTTTATGGATATGAAGGCAGAGCATGCTGTTAAGGACAAGGAATTGATTGATAAAACATTGAAGGGGTGGGTAGTGAGGGAAAGGCATGTATTTGCCATAAGGTTTAGTTTGGGTGGATTTTGAGGATTTTCTCAATTGATACTGTAGGAGGTTAAGATGGTTATAGAAGAGGCGGAAAGGGTAGTTGTGGAGGTTAAATATTGTTAAATCTCAAAAATGCTTCCATGCAAGTTGGATAGACATCAGATTAATCATTCTCTGTTCAAAAACAAAAACATATAAAAATCCAAAAATACAAAAAACAAAGAAAAACATACAAAAATCTAAAAATTCAAAAAAAAAAAATGAAGGAAGACGGAAGCAACCTTCAATGCACCTGATCAAGAGAACATCTGAAAAACAAAAATCATTCATACTGTCTCTGACCAGTAATGTGCTCGGTATAGATGTCACGAGACCTCCTTACGACATCAGACACACAATCTTCGAAATAATCGGCCATAGGAAGGAGAACAAAGCAGCTGCAGAAAGGAATCATTGCTAGGGTCCCAAGATCCAAGGGAACCCACGATGAAGGGGACAATCTTCACCTCAGCATAATTCCTCCGCAAAGAAGTCGCTATAGACTCGTATTTCGCAATCTTGGCCTCTCGGGCCTGTGCGAAAGCTTCCAACCGATTATCAAAGGGAACTGTTACGTTAACAATCAGGGCGGACTGTTGACGCACCAGTATAGGATCAGGACGAAGCCGAGAACCTTCGACAACAGCTTGGTTGTCGCCAACGACACGGAAACGCAAAGAGGACGCTTTACGAATCCTATCCACAAGGGCATTGTGGTGTCGTTGGTAGGCAACTGCATAGGACATCCAGTGGTTAAGGAAATGCGTCAGAGTCTCCTCCTTATAGTTACACCGACAGCAGGTCTTCACTCCTCCGGCGTGCCACCGCCTATTGGCATTAAGGGGAACCAAATTAAGGCGGGTGCGGTGGATGAAACGCCAGTCGGCAAACCTAGTGAAGGACCCACTCAGAATAAAGCGAGAGCTTGCTCTGCTCACTCCAACGCATTCCATAACTTTGCCTTGGTTGGGGAGAGAACACAGACGCTGACTACGGGTAGTGCGAATGTTGCTCCGAATGATTCTTACAAGCAGATGGCGTTGCTTTTCTTGAATCACGGTGTCCTTATGGGCAATCAGGTCGGCACATTTTCAAAGCGCCACTCACACTGTAGGCGACCCGAAGCTTTGCGAGCTGTAGTCCACATGTTCCGGCATTCGTTAGTAGTTAATGTGAAGTCCTCACGAGCAACACAGGACAGATAGTCAGACAGATCAGGAGTTTCAACAGGACGTCTAATCCTATCCGATACAGTCGACTCAATATCTGAACGAGCAAGATCTCTAATGGCATGGTCATGCGAGGACAGGAGCTCGAAAGCGCCATCAACAGCAAGGACGTCGCTGTCGGCGGCGGCATTGGGGATGCCACAAGCTCCAGAAGCATGACTTCCATAAAGATGATAATTCCTTGCTTCCTGGGGCAAGTTGAGAGTCCGCTTCAGTTCGGGACGAAGCTTACTGTCCAATCTTGCCCACTCCGCCTTAGTAAACTGCCCTGTGCAAAGGGCAAACTGAAGGCTTGGGAAGAAGAAGATCTTCAGGGCATCAATTCTCTGCCAAGGGGCAAGCCTCTAACTGAGGAGGGCAGAGGCGACATCCAAAAAGTCCTTCAAAGACGTCCAGTCAGATAGAATCTGAAAGCCCACCGGTTTTCGAGGAACTTCCAGGTTTCGCCATCACTCAAAGACGGAATAGGTGAACCGTTAACCGTAAAGATGGTGTCCCGGCAACCCACTGGGTTCCGACCAGAGATATGAACTGCACAGCACTTCTTATGATTCAATTTTAAATTGATAGAACTGGCAAGTTCAACGATGGCATCTATCTTTGTCTGAAGTCCTTCCGGTGAACTGTCCAAGGGCGTCAGGTCATCAGCAAAGGGCAAGCACCTGATGGGCAGGGTCAACTCCCTGAACAGCCTGGATAATGGGATCCAGAGCTATATCAAAGAGAAGACCACTCAAAGGGCAACCTTGCCGAACACCTGAAAGGACAGGAATAGGAGCGGTAGTCCCATCTGCCATCAGGACTTCAGAGACGTGATCTTTGTAAAGGTCATTCACTATCGCCACAAAATCTTCTCCTGTTCCCACCGAGGACAACGATGCACTTAGGGCGGAGTGAGGGATAGACCCAAAGGCATTAGAAACATCCAGGCAGCACAGAAGTCCCCTCGTGACTTACGGGCCGCCTACGTTGGTCGAACGCTTACTGGTGCTCAAACACCCCATCGTACGGCAGGAACCCCTTCTGACAAGGGGAAAGGATATTGTGACGAATAAGCCACTCAAATAGGCATCGAGTAAGGCAACCGGCATAAAGCTTGCAAATCGTCCTGGATAGGCAAATAGGTCGGTAATTGCACAAATCCATGGGATCACCCTTCTTGTGGATCAAGACGGTGGTGGACGATCTCCAGGTGGCTGGAATACGCTTAAACTTAATACAGATATTAAGTATGGCAATGATAATGACCCCACTCGGATCTGCATTATGTCAATGCTGATAGGTAAGTCTGTCGCTCCCGGGAGCCGTGTTTTCACACCTGCAAAGCTTCTGGAGTACTTCCCTTGCGGTGAAGGGAGCGAGGTCTTCAGGGGGTCTCTCAACATCAGACGGGACGTATAGAGAATAGTCGCACTCCATATCTTCCGGTAATGAGACTCAACCTGAGACTTCTCGACAGGACAACGTCGAGATTCCCCGTGAACGATCAGACGCACAGCACGGCGACGATTCTGATGATAAAGATCTGTATGTACTGCGCAGCATGAATGTCAACAGGACGCACAGGTACATTCCTGCTGGCAACAGGGGGAAGCTTTACCATTTCGGTAATCTGAGCTGTGATCAGCCCAAGCACCTCTTTGAACCGGACCCAGCATTCATCAGAGGGTGCGTCCCTCAGAATCTGCCGCAGTTCTCCAAGGTGGACATATATAGGGGTGCGATCATCGGGACCAAGCACAGATGCGTCAACATCTTCACCACCTTCCTCTCCATTCTCAGCGACAACAACTGAATCCTCGGGTCCCAAGTCGGGCAAGGGATCACCAGAAGAGGAAACAGAAGAGTCAGCAGATGGGATTGAATGAGAAGGCAGCTGAGTCGGCAATGCACGACTCGAACTCACCGACAGAGCCAATTCAGGGGACGGAGTTGAAACACCTATGGAATTGGATGACGGGGGCGAAACTGCAGGGCTAGGACAGGGAGTGCATGCCTCAACACTGTCTTGGGCAGGAGTTGAACGAGTTCCGCGGTGGGGATGGGCCCGACGACGCAATGTCTGTCTAGTATTAGGCTTCGGTAGGACGACCGCTGCCGCTCTGGCATTCCTCTGCAAATCTCTTCTGTGCCACTCCAAGTGTTTGGCAAGGGCTTTCCTGGTAGGAAACTCCTTGTCGCACTGATCGCATTTTTTGCCCGGCAAAGGGGCCGGAGGGAGGATACACACTTCACTTCTCGAGCAAGCGTGAGTCGAGGGGCGTAGCCCAAGTTCCTGCGAACAACGCAAACAGACAGTGACGAAGGACACTGAAATGAGGTGATCATGCAGGAGATGCCTTTTCAAAGACAATCTAGTATAGTTCCATGTGGCAGTATGGAACCTTTTATGACAACCAGGTTTAGTGCATGGAAACTCGATAGGGGCAGGCAGGCCCACAATCAAGAACTCCCCAGACCTGGCGACATGCGAGACGCCAGGCTGGAGAAGTGCACAGAAGTCTGGTGCCTGGCTAACTGTTGGAACAGTAGCCTCTGCAGACGAGCATATCTGCGTGGGTGCCGCGGCTCCTGACAAAGGAACTTCCCGTCAAGAAGAGGGGTCAGTCAACGGGGGCCGTCTCCCAGTGCGTGGGCGAGTCTGTATCGTCATGGCACCTGACCCAGGAATAACATCTGGCGATGTCATAGACCTAGGGGGGCGACGTCGAAAGGGGAGACTGCCAGAAAGCACTGTAGGCGAAGCGGCTCCTGACAGAGGACTGACATCTGGCGAGGAGGAGATCCTAGGGGACCGTCGGCGGTGTGGTTGGACTCTAGAAGATACCGGGCTGCTGCAATCTGATGTAAAATCCACAGGAGGTCCAGGAGTTAAGGATCCAGTTGTTGAGGGTCCAGGTCCGGGTGAAGCAGGTCCAGGTGGCTGCTGGGGATCTCTTGCTAATCTACGTTTCTTCATCGAAGACAAGCTCTCGAATAAAAAGGAAAAGACCGAAACCCTCCTGACTTAAGGCAGAAAAATGTCCGGACAAGCAGACTTAGCCTATCGAGCCAAAGAGTCAAGCTAACGGGCGAGTCAAGCTCGGCCTAACGTCAGCGGGAGGGAAAAAAAAGAAGCAATAAGAAGTCAAGCTGATCAGAACAGATACTACACTTTAATCTTAGCTCATAGGAGCCGAGAATTACTAATCGTGTTTAGCTCAACATGAAGGGATTATTGGGTGGAGCACGCAATCAATGCTCTACTTATCAGGAAATATATAGAATTGTGTGGAATATGTTAGAGTTGTAATACAGGTAACCCCCGTTGATTGCAACCACGGCAAGTGCGAATTCATTATACTGCGATCTTTTTTTTTTTAATTGTCAACAATTACAGTAATTGCTAAATAAAACATTATTACCAGGAAGTGTGTGTGTGTGTGTTATATAGTTGTTACTTATATTAATTAATATAATTTATAATACTACAATCTTTTATTTCTCTGTCTGTTATCCGGCGCAATTGTTGTGATTTGTGAAAATAGAAAATAATTCCTACAGGTTCGCTATGGGAAATCGAACCCCCAACCTTCTGATCTAAAGTCAGAAGTCTTATCCATTAGGCCACGGGGACTAATTTCTAATCTCTAAAAGAAATAAAAATATGACAGAGATACACTCGCTGGTTCTAAAAGCAGTCATAGGTTGGGAGAATCCACTTTTCCCGGATTGCTAGTTTATATATAATTACGATTTTTCATAATATCGACAAATTTTATATAATAATGTAGACAGGCCAGCAAGGAATACTTCATTCTTTTTTGCAACGTGGAACAAAGTGATTAAAATAATATTTTTTTCAGTTTCTTTTCAATATTATATTAGTTTTATGCTACATAAAACATTAATTTTCATATTAATAATGTTTATTATATCAATAAAGTGTTTTTTTCATACTCTAAAATGATTTTTTGAAAAATACCCCGTTGATTGTGAAATTTTGCTCAATGCGATCTTCTCTGGAATGTATCCTTCACAATCAACGGGGGTTACCTGTACACAGTATGTTTCTTTTGGTGCATTTGGGTTTTCTGCGTAGTGTAGTATTAAGGGAGTTGTTGTGATTAGCTATCTGGATGTATCCATCACTTATGTTAGTTTATTGGATAGTTTTCAAGTTCAAATTGTATGACGTGTTTTAACAGCATTATCATCATAGAACCACACATAACAAGCATACAAAAATATCTAAATTCCATATATCTCCAACTACAATTTGATGTGGGAATAGTGAATGGAAACATTTGTATTTCAAAGTAGCAGAATGCTAGGTGAGCAATGTGTCCTCAGATGGCAAGGCCCTTGAATAGAATACATGTTTGGAGATTATTGTGTTTTTGTAGGAAAAATATTATCTGCTGTCTATAGTGTGGTTGAGGAAGTCAATTTGCTTGATGATGTTGAATTGGCAGAATTTATCAGGGTTCAATTTAAGATTTACTGGTACTTGCTGGTACTGTCAATCAACTATGGTGCTGATTTGTTGCCTTAATATTAAATACATACACTATGTGATTAAAAATATCCAGACACTCCTCTGCAATAGTGAACTGAAGCCCAGATGGTATGATGACATCACATACTGATATGAAGTAACAGTATAATGGGTCGATCAGCAGTGACTTCAAACGTGGACTGGTCATTGGCTGTCACTTGAGGAACAGGTCTGTCAGGAACATTTCAAACCTTAAAAAGTTGCCCAAATCAGCTGTTGATAACATGATTGTGAAGTGGAAATGGGAAGTTGCAACCACCACAAAACCGCGATAGGGTAGGCCACATATACTGACAGACCGGGACTGTTGAGTGTTGAAGAAAGTGGTCGTGCGAATAGCAAGCCAGATGTGGATTGAAACAATCACCTGTGAGTTTCACAGTAGTGCTAACGCTCTAGCCAGCACCATGACTGTTCATCAAGAGGCCAGGGAATTGGGTTTTATGGTCGAGCAGCTGCTCACAAAGCAAACATTTTCTCCTATTAATATTAAAGTGCCACCTTTAATGGTGTAAAATACCATCCTACAGTGGCACTGGAATTGCAAGACTTGTTAGTGGTTTTGCAACACAGGGACTTGAATTTATAAAGGATATGGCATTTATGTTGATAGATGCAAATTTATTTATCAACTTCTCACAAAAATTATAAAACAATATAAAAAATTCTGACCTTATTTTGAAATACGGTTTCCATTGACTCAAAATAATTTGGCAAATTAACCATTAGTTCAGGAAAAATATTCAAAGGGCATTTCTTTTTTTTTTTTCATTCTCAGATAATGACACTTATGTATTTCGTCTACTTCTAAAACTTGCAGAAAAAAAAAAAAAAATATTGAATATTTTAACAAAAAGTTATCATCTATTGCTGAACTATTGCCTTTATCTTTAACAACAAATTTAACAAAATTATTAAAGAAAATTCTGTAAAAAATTAAGATGGACAAAATCAAATCATGTATAGGAAATTTTAAAAAGGATACCTAAAGGATAAGGTTAGTTTTTTCAAGTTTGTAATATATCAGCCGTTTATTTTGAAAGTGACCTAAATCCATTTTTCAATTTTTGTTGTGTTAACTGTAGTAAAGTGTGTAAATTCCACGTTAGCAGTCACATTTTGTGATTGAGTCTCAATATAATATATCAATCGCAAAATGTGGTCTATGACTGCTAACGTGGAATTTACACACTTTACTACAGTTAACAAAACAAAAATTGAAAAATGGACTTCGGTGACTTTCAAAATAAACGGCTCATATATTCTTACCAGTAGATCAACAGCTCCATTTTTTTTTCCTTTCCTCTTCTGTTCTGTTACCGTTTGCTTATAGTGGCAGTTCAGAGATGTTAAGTCTAAAACGATACTATTCAAAATCTAGATTATTAATTAGTGGACTACCTCCCCCTTTTTTTTCCTGCATTTCAAATTCTTTGTGATTAACCTAGAGAAAAATAAATAAGAAATGAAAATTTTCAATTTGAGATTATAATTGTTTTTTATGTTAAAATGGATAAAAATATATATGCATTCTGTTCTTAAAATATGTATTAATTTAATGATACATTAATCTTAAGTAAAAAGTATTAAGGAGTCAAGGTAAGATATCAGTTAACAGGCAACTCCATTCCACAAAAGTGTGTGATTATATGAATGATGAAGATAATGATAATTTAGAAAATTAATGAAACAGCAGCAAGAAAAAAGATATTACAATTCTTAGGTAATACAATCAATCGTGGCATGAGCAAAAGATGCTGCTGTGCAACCTAGCCAGTTGAAACATATTACGCTAATTCAATTACAAAACTTCTTATGTCTTTTCAATCCGAATAATGATCCTATAAGTCAATATAAAGTCAAATAATGCTAAACTGCAAATTCTTAATTTGAGAATATATGTTATTTTAGTTTTAGACCTTTCTAGATATAAAATAGTCTTCAAAACCTTTGTCCGTTAATCTTAAGGCATAAGTCAGATTATAGTTTGATTTAAGCCTCAAATGAAGTGAAAGATATTTTCATGAATCTACACCAACAAAGTGTATCTGCAATAAGCAGTCTTTTCACCTCTCATTAACTTCACTACGCATGGTTTGTAATTACAAACCACTACTTACAGAGTATAGTAGTAATTGAGTCACTACACACCAAGACTTTGTTGGATGCACATCTTAGGGTAGAAAACCACTATCTGCAGCACTGTGTCGACTCGACGGCACCTAATGTCTGTCATGGGTATAAATGCCACAGGGTTGTGGGAATCCGCCAAAATGCTAGTAACATGAAGACAGAGATGTCGGCTCACTCGCCTTCAATACACAGGGCTTAGCAGTCTTGTAGTTCCCAGGCACTGTAAAGATGGTGCGTTGCATTCTCTTCTTCTGAAAAGGAGTGTGGTGAGTTCGCTCATCTCAGGGCTCGGTGAGAAAGCTGTGTGTCCTTCCTTCTTGACTACAGTAAGGAAATATAACAGGCTCGCCCATTCCAAGGCTCTGTAAAGACACTACGTTGCTTTCCTTTTTGGCTACAGTAAAGGAAATATGGTAGGCTCGCTCGTCTCAGGGCTCAGTGAAGACGCTGCTGCGTAGCTTTCCTTCTTGGCT
>JAFIDM010027292.1:0-13766 GCA_023159025.1 Thereuonema tuberculata
GGCGGCCCATTCCCGGGACCATGTATGCTTTTGGGTAGAGCTTTCGCTCGGCGAGCCAAACATCAACGAGTAACGACTCCAGTACTGGACGAAGTTTCTTTAGTTTTTTGTTTTTATTTTATACTTGAAAATGGACCTTATGTAGTAGATAGTCAGAAACGTTGTGTTTTAATTTGTTTCTAATTCACACCTTAATCGTGCATATATAAGGTAGGCAATTTTTAATTTGAATATTTTTTTATTTAATTTTATGAAGTTTAACTCTGTCATTTATTTCTTAAAACAGGCTAAAATTTAGTTTTAAAATGAAAATTGGCATAGCGAGATGAATATTATTAAATTTGTGTATTTTATCACCATCTTTTTATTTAATTGGGTTTGTCTTCTTTTCATTATTAAAATTATTAGTCGAATTTAGGAAATCCTAACCCGAATATAAAATTATGGAGGATCATTTCAAACGGTTTTGATTTGTTATCTCTTTATGAGCTTACAACTCTCAGTTCCAAATACATTCAATGTGATTATTCTGTTGCGAACTATCAACTGCCATGACAGTTTGCATTGCAACAGACTTCTGTACAGATAAGTAGCCGGAATCCTATCCTATTTCTTGTGAAACATCCATGAACCTGTACTCTGGGTCGAAAAATGACAATTTTAAATAAACCAAAGCCAAAGAAATAGGAGACGCATTGGGCGACTTCAGCTGTTTGCGCATATGATAATGTCAGCGCTAAGGAACGGATTCCCGCGTCTATGGACAACAGCGAACACCCACGCATATGAACAAATGCAACGTAGAATTAGAATTTACTTCAACTGTTTATTTTAGAAATCGTAGATTGGCCTGGTGATTTTACGATCATTTCGGCGAGAAAGGAGCAGACGGTCTCATCGATTCGGTTCAAATTTCTTTGTTTTCTTTATTTTGATTTAGAAACCTCTTAAAGCCATCTCACCTTTTCATACACATGTCTATTGAATATCTACACTCAGATAATTAAACGCGTTTTAATCTTCACCAAGAAATCAAAACAGAAAATATGAATCGAGCGAGAAAATGGATATCGATTCCTCGTTTGAAGATTACAAATGTTTCGTAATTGGCTGTCTGAAAAACGATTGTTTCCGTCACTCGGATTGGTTTCCATTTTAACAAAGAAATCGATCTGATTGGCGAGACTCTGAGTCTGCTGAACCGCGTCCGTTAAACTTTAAAAGCTGCTGTGGTTCGCGTCTGCGGACTCCTGCGAAAATTGACATCACAAACTGACGCTGAAGAAGCGAAAGTCCTTTGGAGTCCGTAGGTGTTCATTTGTGCGTTGCGTATGCGTGCTGGCTTTATACGAATATCAATAACAGAAATTCCTGTCTAATCTTTTCTACTCTTACAATAGCAGAATGATAGGAAGAAATATGTTAACTCTTATCTACTTAAATCTTCACCTTTTCGGTATCATCACCATGAAACTGCGGTATGTCGAAAATTATTAAAGAATGTCATCACTTTCTGCTGAAAGTATTTTGAATTCACTTTGACTTTGCTGTTATTCTGATGATATACAAGTTGCCACAATAAATATTTATGAATCTTTTTATATATTCTTAAGCGCAGTCGGTTCAATCGTTTCCTAGTCTTGACCTTTAAGAACTGCAAATGCGCGTTGCAATCAAGAGTTAGATGGAGCCTCATTGAATGAGCTTACCCAAAGTCATTTGTCCCCTGCTACAAGGGTTGGGTAGAATTTAGGATAATTTGAAACGTTCCTTCATGTGTCATGACATTACTTTATGTTAACAGGCCTGGCATAAAGGACTGTTTACCCCTATTCAGAAATCCATGATCTATACAATCCTATTCACACTAATCGAAGATGTGCCGTTGCTATTCATTTTTGCATGGCAGTAGGAGTAACTGCAGAATTGAGATGTGAAGCTTTCTCATATGGTGGCAGGCTTATGTTTATTTGATATTATCCGTGTGTTAATTTCAATCAATTCTTAGAGCAACGTGTAAGAATGACTGAATTGCTCACTTTATATTGGAAAAGAGCAAAAAATGTAACCTTCCCAAAGTGGCTTCGTTTCGTCGCATTAATTGCGGGATTTTTATTATCAACAGAGATCACTTGATTATAGCTACAGTGTATTCTAAATTGAGTATGATAGAAAAGAATGCTATTATACTGTAAAATTTATACAGTTTAATATTGGGTGAGTGCGAAAGTTCTACCCGTTTTTGGATATGAAAATTTGCAATGGAATTGCCCTCACACATGACATTGTAATGACGCAAATCGTCTGCCAATCAAACGTGTAAATGCCTCACATATAAATGCATCGTGTCTCACAAAGTTAATCATCCCCAAAAATATATCAGAGGGTGAAACATGGAAAGCGAGAAGGAGCATATAAGACATTGTTTGTTATACGAGTTCGGTAAAAAGAATACGGCAGCCGCCGCATGTCGCAATGTTTGTCAAGTTTATGGGAATATGATTACGTCGTCGATGATTTAGTAAATTTAGGGAAGGAGACAGAAGTTGCCAAGATCAGGCTAGGAGTGGACGGCCATCACAAGTTGGAGAGGACGATATTGACCAAGCCATAAGGAACAACCCGAACCCAACCGTGTAAGAATTAGCAAAGACCTTCAACGTACACCGGACAACGGTCGAGAGACGGCTGGTTAAGTTGGGTTTTACGAGAAAGTTGGATCTTTGGGTTCCACATAACCTGACAGTTAATCAACGGGATGACCGAATCGCCACCTGGGTTTCCTTGGTTTCCCGTTACAAAAAGGACCCATTCTTGACACGAATTGTGACAGGAGATGAGAAGTGGGTTCTGTACAGTAACGTAAAGCGTCGTAAGACTGTGTGTCGCCTTCTGATCCGCCTGCATCGACTTTGAAAGCTGAACTTCATCTCAAGACGGTGTTAGTGAGTGTGTGGTGGGATGTGCAGGGAATAATTCACTGGGAGGTCCTGCCACTCAACCAAACCATCAATGCTGCCTTCTACTGTCTACAGTTAGACAGGCTGCATTCAAATTTGGTAGCAAAGCGGCCAGGTCTCATCAATCGTCGCGATGTTATCCTTCATCACGATAATGCCAGGCCACATGCTGCTGTCATCCCTCGCCAAAAGTTAATAGGCTTTGGTTGGGAGGTTTTACCCAACCCGCCCTATTCTCCTGACTTGGCACTGACTATCACCTGTATCGTGCGTTGAACAATTCCTTCAGTCAGAAAATCTTTGATGATCTTGATACTATGAAAACTGCCATCCAAGACTTTTTTGACTCGAAACCGCCGGAATTTTACCGCCGTGGGATTCATCTCCTACCAGAAAGATGGCAAGAGGTCCTAGATAGCAATGGGGATTAGGCATAATAATAGGTACTGTTCATTTTGCGTTTATTTGCTCTTCTTTACGGGTAATAAAAACAGGTAGAACTTTTGCACTCACCCAATATATTAATCTTATACAGATTTATTATATTTCTGTTTTCCTATAGCTGCTTAAGTGAAATTGCTTAGATTATGTAATTGCATACACTTTGAATAATTAAATCAAGTAAATGAATAAGTTTTTTCGAATTCTGGATGTTTACTGCAATTCTCTGTTTTCCAACATCAAGTTGTTATTCTAGTTCCAATCCTTATCGAATACAAATTACTTACCTAATTCCCAGTCTTTTTCATAGAGGTTCTGGAATCCTAAAAAAATTAAATATTTGACAATTAGACATTATTTTATTTTATGAATTCTAATATAATTGATAATATACGAAATAAAAGTAAGTACAATTTTGTTATTACATTCAATATACTGTTAGTGATACCTTGCCAATTTATTAATATCTTTTGTAATTTTCAACATTATCAGTTATATTATGAAAGTCATAAATACTTTGAATAAGGAAATAGACTTTTAATGACTTGGAATTCAATATAGACATAGAAAAAGATTTTACTATTTTTTTAAAAATGAAATTGATGTTTTCAATAATCAGTTTTTTCCGATCAGTTTTTTATCTTATAAAAAAATATCAAAACAAAATCATTTTTCACATATTTATTTGAATAATAGTTGCATATGCGGACTTCTTTTAGAATGGTATTAGTTGAAAAGAACACTAATGAATATTCACCTGGTAATAGAATAATTTTACATCTTTCTTACAGGCCACACTAAATTGCAAAACATACCTTTTTAATTAGTAAATAATCTGCTGCGAAAAATTCACTATTTTTCAGAGGACAACCTACACAGTGGTTAGTGCTCTCAGTAAATGGTTAATGTATAGAAAGTGAAGTGAAAGTGGTTAATGTTTATTTTTTGTATTCTATGTAACACTGCACTATACATAATTTCCTATGTATAACTACAGCATTCTAAGACACTTACTGCTAAGAGAAAAATACACTCTGTGACAAAAAAAAAAAAAAAAAAAAGAAGAAAACATCAAATTTGAATAAAACTCTGAACCCAATTACTTCCTAATGATTAGTTGTTAAGAAACGTCACCATCGCTCCCATGTCTCAAGCATTTGTGAAATTGTTGATGGAATTGTTCATGAAATTGTCTAGATTCTGCTTCGTAAAACTATTGCATTCAAATAAGTTTACCAACAACAATGCATCGACGATGCTCTCAAAGACCTTACGAGCAACAACAGATTTCTCGCATCGTTGGACTGCGAGAAACCTGTTGGTCGTGCAAACGAATCTCTCGCTATTTGTGTCGCAGTGAGGCTTTTGTGGGAAGGCACTAGAATCGATGGGTGCATGACTTACGTAATCAAGTCTGTGGTCGGCTGAACAGAACCACTGATAGAGATTGTCGGTGAGGCAAGCCCCGACTACTGAAACCTATCCTTTAAACATCCCAGGACTGGAGGCTCCGTCTAGACATGTCCTGGTATGGTTTCATATTATAAACTTTGGTGATGGGTAACGCCTTTGCCTTACAGCAGATGATCATCTAATCTGCGTATGGCGAAGGACTGGGCAATGATAAAATCCTGGCAGTATTGTCGAGATGTATACAATGATTACAGCTAGCAAATAGTGTGGGAGCCATTTCTTATGACAGCAAATCTCCTCTCATAGTGATTCAATGAATTTTAAATGTACAACGATACTTGCAGAAAATAATGCAACCAATTGTTTTGTCCTTCGTGTCACGCCTGCCAGGAGATATTTTCCAACAGGTTAATTCATACTGCACACCTTTCCAAGCAATTTGAGCCTTACCTTGGCCAGCTTGGTTCCCAAATTGATCTTCCATCGAAATATGTCTGGGCATATTAGGACGTCAACTGCATCCGTCATAGAACACTCAGCATATGGAGCAGCTTCTAAGGACTCCATGCCAGGCCGTACATCAGCATGAAAAGTATCAAGAGGTTTCTCAACACAATACTAATAATGTAACAATGATGCTGCTATTTTTCAAGAAAAATTTGCTATGAAATTTGAATGAATTGTAATTCTCTTCATTCCAATGGCATTTACAAAGTTTCATTCCAATTGGAGGTTTCCTTAAAGCTGCTTCTTTTTTATCACTGAGTGTATAATGTCTTTAAATGGTAAAAATCTTTTCTGCTGCAATAATTGGTCGTAAAGAAAGTAATCGAAAGAAAAAGCCAACAATATGATTTCGTTTCAGTAACAGCTGCAAAGTTAAAGGACATGCAATCAAAGTAGACATCGGTGATTAGGTAAACGTAAAGACCGATGCTGAGGACTGATGCGAAACATTATTGCGAATGATGTTCACTTTGTAAGTAATTACACAAAGATACGTTATCTATTCTTATTTTAAATGTTTTGTAACATATTGCTAACTCAAAATAATAAGATAATTAAATGTTAAAAAAAAAAAATTATCTTTACATTTAAATTTTTAAAAAATCAACTTTCAAATTTGAAAGTATGGAAAATTAAAATTATGGCTAACTGAATTATACTTTTTTTCCAAAATAAAAAAAAAAGAACTCGGTGCTTTTTTAAAGTGAAATATATGGGAGATCCGTGTATTACGGACCATCGTGTAATATGGACCTGTTGAAATTTACGTTGGCAGAACCACTAGTTGGCAGAACCATTCCATTGCCTTTAGTGAATATTATTCTTATCCAAACCAGGAGGTGACTTTTATGTACCTTCATTTGGACGAGTATTAAATTGTGTTTTCAGTTTTATATGATCATGATGTAACAGGTATGTTGGAATGAATGTATTACTTTCTGCTGCTAGGTAATTTTAATATAATTTTCACGTTAATAGTAGCAAATGTACTTATTTTCCTCACAATCCAGAATGTGTTTTATGCGCGCCAATTTGCATAGCGATATGTGATTAGAAACAACGTTGCTCCGCTCATGCGTATAATTTGAATCGTGCGCTGTTGTGTAATATGGACCACTGGTTGCTAAGCATATTATTATGAGCCTGAAGCTTGATTTAATATATTAAACGAAAAGCACAAATTAGGGCTTGCTTAATGTAATTCAAGTCGTACAATTTTTATGATTTAAATTTTTCAAAATTCGACCCATAAGGGGAGTAAAGAGGGGCATATTTTAAAATCACCATATCTCATAAACCAATCCAAATAAAATCGTGAAACTTCACATGCCTACAGTATGACTATTGTTTACTGCATTATAATGAAAGTTTGTTTGTAAAAATTATTTTAATTAATTTCTTGTTATGTTTTGTTTTTGGTTTACTCGGTCAATATTACACGAACGTAACTGTAATATGGACCACCTATACGAAAATAAAAAAATTATTTCCTGCAATTATTAATAGAGAACTTTACCACGTTTGAACCATGTAGCTATACAATTGTTATGAGCAGCCAACAAATTAAATCTTTTTATGTTAATAATTTAAGTTTTATGAGCATTCTTGCTTATGGGGTCCATAATACATGGATCTCCCCTACATTTTTTATTTTACAGAGTAAGACAGTGAAATAATATGAGGGGCGTTCAAAAAGAAACGAGCCGGAGTGTGGAATGGACGAACCGGTGACAGAAGGGTAATATCGTTGCATGTGTAACCAAGATTGGTTCCGACACGAGTGAGTGCGGAAGTTCACAGCCCGCCGCTAGAGGGTCACGGATGTGAGTAAGTGACTAAAACCTAACACAAGTATGCGTCAATCGTCCAACGCGGTCATTCGCGTTGTAAGCAGTGAAGCAGTGCAATGGAGGCGTCCAAAGAAGAGCAAAGAGGTGTTGTTCGTTTTCTGACAGCAGAAGGAGTAGGGGGAACGGACATTCATCAAAGAATGTCACAAGTGTACGGTGAACACTGCATGTCCCTTGCAAGAGTTAAGGCGTAGCACAAGCGCTTCAGGGAAGGACGTGTGTCGTAGGCCGATGATGCACGATCTGGAACACCACACCGCATTACCGATGACGCAGCTGATTGATGGACTCTTTACCGAGGACCGCCGAGGTACAGTGAAAGCTGTCGCGGACGAGGTCGGATTGAGCGTCGGAAATGTTCACACCATCATTACAAAAGATTGAACTGGCGCAAAGTGTGTGCCACTGGATGCCCCACAGTCTTCAACCTCAACAGAAAGCATGTTGAATGGCCCACTGTATTGATCATCTGCAGCACTATGCCTGGGAAGGGAATGAGTTCCTGGCACGAGTGGTGGCTGGATTGAGTCTTGATGTCATCACTTCGAACCAGAATCGAAACGACAAAGTCTCCAGTGGAAGCATGCAGGTTCACCACCACTAAAAAATCCAAGGCCATCCACACAAGTGCAGAAAAGGTTATGCTGACGTTCTTCTTTGATCAAGACGGTTCCTTCTGATAGACTTCCTGCAGCACGGGACAACAGTGAATACCCAGCATACACAAACCTTGACCACCCTTTGCCAAGCAATCAAATCGAAATGACCAGGCAAGCTCACCCGTGGGGTCATTCTGCTCCATGACAATGCAAGACCCCATACGGCCATCACAATCACGGCACTCTGGCAGAAATTCAAGTGGGAAGTTCTCGACACCCTCCATACAGTGCAGACCTCTCTCCCTTCGATTACGCCATTTTTGGTCCCCTAAAAAAGGCTCTGAGGGGCAAACGATTACCTTGGATGACGACGTCAAGCAGTAAATGCAGAATTGGTTCACAATGCAGCCCCGGTAATTTTACGAGACAGCCATTCACCGCCTTGTATCGCAGTGGGACAAGTGCCTCAGCAGCCAGGGCCAATACTTCTTACATACAGGTACTGGTTTCTGTTCCTAGGCCTCCGGCTCGTTTCTTTTTGAATGCCCCTTATATACATATTATATTGTGATTACCTATTCTATATTTTAATGGTGCTTTGCATACATTGTTGTTACATGTAACAATAATGAAAATGATAAACAATAGTAGGTTTGGTAACCGTTGAGTGTTTATTGCTATGTTGTACTGTTTTTCAGCTTCGGTGGAATTAAAAAAAGGAAAGAATAGGGGCTAATAGATCAGCAATATATTTGGTAAAAAAGAAAGGTATATAAGGATTTTTTTAAAGAGGCCTTTCTTAATCTCTTGTTCTTGTCTGGATGATCTGCCATATGTTTGATAGGGAAGCAAAGATCACTTCCTGATATATGTAAGTTTCATCCGACAATTTTCGATGCCAAAAGTAAATTGACTGAAATGTGAATGTTCACAAAACAAACGTCATTGCGGACACACATTCGGAATTTTACTTTTTAAGTCAACGATATATTATCTTATCAGGATGCAATGTGATGAATGCAAGATGTAAGGTACTTTTCCCCCTTTACCAAGTGAATATTTTCTTTTTAAACGAAGTCAATAAAATGTATTTTTTAGTCATCATCACAAAAAGATTACTTTTTATCTATTTTAGCAAATATATAATTCTGCATCTTCATATGATGCAATAATTGACATAGTGTTGAGTTAGAAGTTAAACTGTTCCGCAATAGGCCTTGCAGATCCTGGGGTGGCCGAGAGGTTTAGGCTTCCAACGATTCTCGACCAACGAGACTAGTAGAGGTCAGCCCGACTTTCCCCAGCGTAGGATTGAGTAAACATTAATTTTTTTTTTTAGTTCAAAATACGAACATACGCGTTTTATACTAAGATTTCTTGGAAGTTGAAAATCTTCAAATCTCTCTTTCTTTGTTGCAGTCATGGCAGCAATGGTTACAGGCTCAATATCACAAGTGTTAGAACTTTTATAATAAATATTATTAAACATCATCCACCTTACCAGAAATAAATGTCACAAAAACTACATTTATTACCAAAAAAAAAGCGAATTTTCAAGGAGATAATTCACCGTCTCCTCTTTTTCAAGCCTTTTACATTATAATAATATATAAGCGAGATTCTTTTTATGACAACGACCTTAAAATATGATACTAACAATTAAGATTGATTAATACAATATTTAGAAGGGATCATATTCTACAATATAATAATCACATATTCTTAACAATCACAAATTCTTAACGAAAAAACATAACTATTATTATAAATAAAGACACTACAATACAGTCATTAAGCCAGAAGGCCTCTACGCCTCAGAATGCCTTGCACTAAACACAGCCAGACAATTGGACGAGGTAGAAAAAAAGGAAAGAAAGATCTTACGGAAAATCCTGGGACCAAAATATGAAGATGGAAAATGGAAACTGAGAAACAACAAAGAAATCTACGCAAAAACAGAAAAAATAACTGACACAATGAGGAAAAGAAGAGTGGCTTTCTACGGACACATTAAAAGAATGAGTGAAGGTAGACTGACGAAGAGATTATTCACCTTCTTCGACAGAAACCCCAAGACTCAGATGACATGGATCAAGGAGGTCAGAAAAGACATGGAAGAAATGAAAATAGATGGAGAAGAGGTGGAGAGAAGAGAAGAATTCAGAAAAAAGATCAGGGGATTCAAGGGTTTTCAAGAAAAGGCAAAGAAGAAGACGGGAGCAAAATGGACGGAAGAAAGAAGGAAACAACATAGTGAAAGAATGAAAGAATACTGGAAGAGAAGAAAGAAAGTAGAAAAATAATCATGAGTTATTTCACGTGGTCCATAGTCGGCCAAATTCGAAGAAAGAAAGAAAGAAGATAAATAAAGACTATTAACACTTTAATTTTTCGATTATTACCTTTTTGTTAGAGGTTACACATTTTTTGTTAATCATGTCTCTAGACAATTTTACTAAATTTTCAAATACTTTAACTCCTTCATATCTATTGAGACTTTTTTCTTTCGAATTTCGAATACATAAGCTTTCTATTGTCTTTCTAATTTTTGTATTTGTTTCATTATATAAAATTTTTACTTCACTATTAATATAATGTTGTTTGTCTCTACAAAGTTCTGCAATTTCCGATTCCTTTACTAATTTTTATCTAATATAATATTCGTGTTCCCCCATATGTTCTTGAACCGTTCTTTTCGTCTCTCCAAGATAGAAAGAATCGGAATTCAGGCACTCTAATTTATACACAACTTTTATTTGGTTTCGAAGAAAATCACATGATTGAACTCTAATCCACTGTTACACACATGTGGATAGAATTTCGATTAAAAAAGACTCAATAATATAAAATGCAAATCTGTTATTTCGTTTGAATTTAGAAAACGTTATGCTATCAAAAACGTAGTTTATGTTTCAAAACGTATGCTGTAGAAAAACAAAAGTTCAATAAAATTTACTCTGTGGCTATGAAAGCTTTGGTGACAGATTTATATTATTGTTTTAATAGTCTTTTAAAACGACAAACACGCAATTTAAAGTTCTATTGATGTGTTTTCGTTACTTGTTTAAAACAAAACATTTTGAATTTTGTTTGAGTATTTTGGTTTAATAATAAATATTTTATACTTTCAATAAATTTGTGGATTAATAAACAATTTTGGTAAATAAAAAATTCAATAGTATTCAAAAGTTGTATTGATCTCTGTAATTCTAATACAAATAACTTAAGCCTATATTATGGTAGCTTCGGAATTCAAATTTATCCAACACAAATTAAGCAATTATACATTTACTGCGATTAAAATTTGCATTTCAGGTAAGACGGTATAGAACAGTATATAGGGTGATTCTAAATTCATAGTACAGATTTAAGGGGTGTAGGGCATATTAAAGCAAACATTCTTTATCAAACAATGTATGTCTGCAACTGTCGCGTTTACATTCTACGACAGGTTGAGGAACGTCCCGACACAGGCACCAGAGCTGTTGCACGTAGCGTAGATATGAGCCAAACCATCGTATGGAGAATTTTGCACCAGGAGCAATTTCACCCATTCCATTGACAGAGAATTCATGCATTGAAAGCGAGTAGACTTCTGCCGCAGGTTTATGCAGCCGAGTGCAGTGCATCCGAATTTTCTAGCACTTGTGCTCTTCATAGATGATGCATTGTTTACATGTGAGGTAGTGTTCAACATGCACAATACTCATGTGCGGGCAAACGCAAACCTACACGCTACACGGCCACTTGCTTACCAGCAACGATTCTCTCTGTATTCAGGCGAGTATCATCAATGGCCAAACAGCGCCCTCTACCGCATAAACCTGACAGTTCCGGACATATATTGTTTGACAAAAAATGTTAATTTTAGTGTGCTCCACCACCCCTTAAAGTTTGTTCTGAGTTTAGAATCACTCTATATAGAACACGAAAGTTATTGAATAAACGATTCACCATTTCATGAAAAAATAAATTTGTGTTTAAAGGGTAAACACAATGATAAAATAATTATCAGACAATACAATGATAAAATATTTATATGCAGGGTACAAAAAAAATTCTATTACGAGAAAAACATTTATCAGCAATGAAACTATTAAAATATTGTTGATTGGTCTATGAAAATAACAGCTCCTTGTTACCTGACTGTGATTGTTCCGCTTGGCGTCTAAAAGATGATATGTCATGAGGTGGAAGATGAGAACCTGGATCTCTCCCACCCGGTGGGCGTATTTGAAGTCCAGAACCTCCTGTTTTTCAGAGAGATATAAAAAACAACCATTATTTTATTGGCTGATTTATTATAGGATAAATTAAGTTGAAATTCAGTGCAGTGACGGATTAGTGATCTTTTGTAGGAGAGGGCGGATTTTTGTGGGTTGGGGCGAATCCAACATATTATCTCTCGCGGAGGGATGATATCTTGGAGGGGAGCTTGTATAGCCCCAGCTATTCCGCCACAGCTTATACTATTCTTTCCACAAGCACAAATGATTATTGATGTCGACTTACATCCAGCAAAAAATAACAAAATCTTTAAAATAAATGATTGAGAATCGATATAGAATACACTTCTAATTTTTCAAACTTTATTGTTAACATGTTAACTTTAAAAATCCGTTTGATTTTTGAAATTCATTGTTTGATTCCGTTAGAAACAAACGCCCCCACCCCCATTTAATCCGTCAGTGGTTCAGTCAGAATTCTAATTTGACGAAAATAAAAAATTACAAATATAGTCCGATTCTGAATCTTAAATTAACAAATTTTTAAATTTGGAATAGAATGAAAGTATTATTTCGGTTAAAAATATGGATTGAAGTGGATTTGTGTGAACATTACCAGACTATAAGAATTTTTTCGGAAATTTTAGTAGTTGGTAACTGACTGAATGGAAAGGATGGTTCAAAATCATAAGAGAAGTTTATAAAATACATATTGGAAACACAATATACTCTCGATATCTCGAACTTCGATATCTCGAAAACCTTGATATTTCGAAAAATTATTTTTCCCCTTGATGTTACATATTCTTCTAATGTGAATTTTAATTCTTAAGTCGAAGAGTTTTCACTCAAAACCTTCTTAGGTCGAAAATTTTTCGAAGTAAAAAATGAATTTTTCTGAAAAAATCGCCGTTCAGTTGTGTCGAAGCAAATAGAGGTATTTTTTAAGAAATTCTAGCAATGTAAGTTCATTGTATTTTTTGTTTTCAATTTAATGTAATTATTTTCGACTACTTTTAAAAATTAAAATTATTATTGCTGTATTTAGACTTATTGTTAACTATCATTACGTATTTATACTTATTCTCATCTATCAAGAGTCTAATTTTTAGAATATTATTCCGTATCTTGTGTTTTATTTTAGTTATGTTTAAATTTATGTTTTAGTTATGACCTTCTTATCTTGAAAACTCGCTATTTTGAATTTTTTTTAGCGTCCCTTCGACTTCGAGATATCGAGAGGATACTGTACTAAATTGATTATTTCCACTTATTACAGTTAATAGATTTCGTCAGACAATTTATTTCGTCAATGTTTTCATTTATCGTATAAAATATTTCAAATTCTTCAAAATGGAATTTCGACAACCATTTTTCACTACTTACGTCTTTGTCATGCAGCAAAAAAGGCTATATTCTATTGTTTATAAACTTTTAAAATTTCTAATTAGAGCTTATCTCATTCTCACGATAATTTTATAATCTTCTAAAATATAAAGTATTGAAATAAAACCACTTTTCCATCTTAGAAACATCAGATCTATATTTCAGCCCAATGACGGGTCTTCTTCAGGATAAAAAATTAAATACAGGAAAATAAAGAGAAAAGAAACATCTTCCTTCTCTTTCAAATCATGATCGAATATAAAATAAATAATCATGATGGTACAAAGCAAATTGTAATAATTACATAAAACGATACAAAACAATTTTTTAATAATATAACAATGTATCAATCGACACAACAACATCCTAACTAATCACAACAAT
>JAFIDM010027292.1:16997-28650 GCA_023159025.1 Thereuonema tuberculata
TTTAGGAATCGCTGCTCTATAGTATACTTAATCCATTTCTATAAGCTCCCAGAAGAACTTCTTCATGTCCACTTTCAAATAGTTTTTTTCTTGAAAGAAGAGTCCATAAAGAAAAAACTCAACGAACCCATTTCCTCGTTCATTTCTTTCTCCATATCCAAACTTAGCCACTGAAATTTCGTCTTTCTGTTGTTTACCAATTCTTGCTTCATGAATCCCATAATAATTCTTAAGTGTTTTTTACCTTTCTCATTGGCTTTTTGTATCTCTTCATAAAAATCTTCAACCTCTTCTGACCTCTGACCGCTGCTATGGTGAGGGACCTTCCAGCCTCCGGGGAATGAGAGTCATTCTGTTTTCGATCGTAGTATAAAACTTGAAGATGTTGGCCAGTGCGTCTTGGTGAATAGCCCACCTCAGTCCTTTCACCATGTTCTCACATGGTTGCAAAAAGCTGCATCGCGTGAAGGTAAGGAATAGACACTAGGCATTGTCCCAGTCAGTCTTAAATAAGCCTTAATAATAATAATAATAATAATAATAATAATAATAATAATAATGTAAAGGGTAAGAAAAATCTGAAAATGCACAAATTCGTAAAAGCAAACAATTCTTACGAATTTGTGCATTTTCAGATTTTTCTTACCCTTTTCATATTACATTTATGCACATTAAACCTTCTTCATTAATAATAATAATAGTAATAACAATATTTGTAAAACACTTTAATAGCTTGGAACTTCATGAGATTTCAATAAGAGACCTGCAAAAAACATCATTACTAGGCACTGCTTATATTTTACGAAGATACTTGGACAATTCTTAGGTCTCTGGGTGAGACTTGAGTTGCTCAATAACTCCAGTGAAAGATGTGTTTTTTTTTTGTCTTTGTACTGTGTCAAATGTTGATATAATAATAATAGTAATAACAATATGCCTTAATAATAAGTCTTAAAATGGAAATTAAAGGGTCTCTTCCCAGTTAACACAAAGCCATTATGAAGTCATTAAAATCGAAAATATATCTAATTATATATAAGTATTAAGATTGATTAGGCTTTAATGTATCTTCACAATAAACAGACATTCTTATCAATGCATTCTAAAAAATATTACGTTGCTTACCTCTGTAATTTCCAGGGGCTCTCTCTGCGCCTATTCAATAGTGATCGTGAGTCATATATTTTAATAATATTTTCTTAATAAGTATTCAGAAATTAAATTAAGAAAGTTGGAAGTATATTTAGACGCCAAAAAAGAATTGTAAAAGTTACTAGTATTATTATAAAAAATATATTTTATTATTTACGAAATGCTTTAAAATTAACATAGCTTTGCAAATCGTTTCACAAATTGACTTTATGAAGATATTTATTGAGATAAATTAAGCATATTTAAAATATTCAGAATATTCTTTAATTGTAGAAAACTAAACTTAAGAAAGATATCTGGAAATCATTTGTATCAATACAATCAGTGTACAATGAATAAATTGGTTCATTTTAAATAAATGAGAAACCAACTGAAGATTAAGAAAAAATTATTTCTTTTAGATTCAAAAAATCGTAACATAAGCTTTCTCGCGTCATTAATTGCTTAAATTCTCTTTTAGATATCTTTGGAAATATATTGATTGTCCTATCATTGTCTATAATAATTATTTACGAATAACAATGCTAGGTATTGATTCACAAACAATTGTGAAATCTTGTAGACGGCGTTCTATTAAGTTTGGAAAGAATATGAAAATGAATATGTAAAATATGGTGAAATGTTAAGATTATGACTTTTGATATATTTTGACTATTTCAATCCCTTTAAAAAAAAAGCAGTAAGCATTCGTAATTCAGAAGGCAAAAATAGATTTGATAGAACAAGCAAAAATGTGTTTAGATATTTTTCCAATTATACTTAATTACCTCAGGTTTTCTTTGTATTTGGAGATTTTATTCTATTTAGTTCTAAACAAAATCATGATTTAGTGTTGATCAATTTCAGATAATTTTTTTTATTTGATGTTTTATATTTCACTCATTGTATGATGACAAGGATATGGTCATCATCTTGCCTCATAAAAAAAAGAAAAAAAAAGATGAGAAATGAAAAAGTGCAGGAATGGGATGATAGCCATTAAATTTTGTAACGAAATTCAAAAAATCGAACTCGCGAGGGAGAGAGGGTCTTCTTTTTCCCTGATGTTCTCATCTAAAGGAATCTAGAATTGATGTCTTAAAATAGTTTTCGTAAAATTAAGTTTTATTGAAGTTTTATATTTACTGAAGCATTTATTAACACTTGAATGGGATGTAAGTCAAATTATTTTTATTTGAAATAATACACAACCTAATTTAAAAAAAAAAAAAAAAAAAAAAAACTTTTTTAACATTACGTAAGAATAAATTAAGGATGCCAATTTGATAAATAGGGTATTTTTAAATCCTATCTCTAAGATTATTTAAGAATGTAACAGATTAGAGGCAACTTTGTACGAAAGGATATTGATGATATTGTAACTTCTGTGGTGACCTTAGAAACAATATAAGATCAACAATAATCTTAAACATCAGTTCCTGCACTGCCATTCTTTAGGACAGTCTATTGGAGGAATCTGAAATTCATTCCTGATTGCCACAAGACTTTGGTAAATGCTTTAAGTACAATGCTCTGCGACTTGTTCTTTTCAAATAAAATTAATTCCACAGATTTTAAGCAGAACAGGAATAAAAAAAAAACTAATTCTTTGCAGTTTGATTTAGTAACAATACAAATACTTACTTGCAGGTAATAAATGTTTTGGTATTTTTGTCCACATCAAATTGGTAAATACATGACCTAACATTGAAAATGAAAATTAGAATTGTTTACCCACTAGCTGATTTTTGAGAAACCTTACTTTAAAATCAATAAACCACTTCGCAGAAAATATAAAGTAGAATAGAATTAAAAATTTAATTTAAATTACTTGAGTGAATTTACTGTTCTTTTTTAAATTTTAAATATAATAAGTATTTATTTTCTTACTTATTCATTTTATAAATTTATTATTATTTCTTATTTTTCTAATTGTCACGTTGTTTTTCTCCTTCGTTTATTTTTTTTATTCCGTGACACTCACTCCCCCTCTTTGCCCACACTGTAGATAGTTGAGATTTTGGGCTAAAATGGCTGTCAAATTTGTAGTTTGAGAATATATCATGAACCTAATTATTAGATTAAATTGTAAGCTTTCATTTTGTGTATGAGTTCCATTGAAGCTTATAATTATTTAAGATAAAATGTATTGATATTTGTCTTCTACAATTTCTTTTAAATATTTTCTTTTCCTAGCATTTTGTTCGTTTGTAAATATCATTTTTCATAATTATGATATAATTATGTTGCCGCCATGGTGGTGCCACAAGTTCAGCATCGATGCTAATGGATGATTCCCATTGGCCAAAATCCTATTTTCGTAGAAAGTTATAAATTGTGGTTCTATAATGTAAAATAAGAGTAGAATATTAGGAATCAAAAGATGCAAACTATAAAAATATCAAATACTAATTACTAATTAGTCTACTAATTAGACTATAGTGAGTCAAATACTAACTATAAGAAAGCCCAGGAATTGTTTTCAGAAAATTCTGAAGCTCAGTGATCTAATATTTAAAACTTTTGTTAGTCTTGGAAGAATTTCATTACGTCACGTTATTCACACAATAGGTAATGTTACTTACATTATATTTTGAGCAGGTTACAGCAAGGCTTTTTGTAAAATCAAATTTCTTTTGAATTTCTTAAGGTAGAATATTCCAATAATTAAACATGTAATGTAATGATTTTAGTGTTTGGATTAAAAGTTTGCAGGAAACAATGTGTTTGTAATCATATACACATAGGTGTGTCCATTGCGTGTCACGTTACTTACATTAAATTTAGAACAAGATATAAAAATAATAAAACATTGCAGACTCAAACCGATCATGTCTTAAGGTAGTATACGTAAGGGAATACACTGGTACCGCAGGGTAACGAGAAATAATGAGATATAATTGAGCTAGGATAAAAAAGAAAAAGAAATTGGAGTCAAATGTCACGTTACTCACGCGTGGATTGAGCGTTTAGCCATGAATGATCATATTTACTAAGAATGGTAGAATCTTCTTTCTTGTTGCCATTTCGTTAATCTTTTAAATTATCATTATCATTCATTCATTTAATCGCAGTCTCTTCCAAGGAACGGAGTTGCCTTTTATTTGATATATTACCTTGATTACTTAATACATTTTACTATTTATCAATGTATTTATCTTAATCTATATCTTAAAATACGAGTGGAATACATTTATATGTCTTTTATTCATCTTCTGAGTATTTGCATGCTTATTTGGTTGAGAATTAATATTTATTTGGGCCTAGCGATGTTACCCGGATGATCTGTTGTGAGCATTATCCACTGCCAACTTCTGTTTTGTGTAGGTTTGATTAGACAAGTTTCATTATTAATTTTTTTTTAACTTTTTATTTTTCAACTGTGACTTAAATTTGTCTTCAAGCTATTCGAAAGGCTTTTCAAGCCTTAAATGAAATTTCGTACATTTTGTTCTAATGTTACAACTCATAATATTTTTAATTACCGATAAGTAAAAAAGAAGGTAGAAATTAAAAAATGAAAAGTTAAAATTAAATTGAACTACTTTTACGCTTTTAAAATCGTAGCTTTTCACTTTAGTCAGATTTCAGTGAGATTTTTTTTTATGATTTGTTAGTCGTGATGACAAAATTGTAATTCCATCATGGCTATATAGTTCTTTAATCTCCGAATGAAATCAAAATTTAGTTAGAAATATTAGTGAATACGTTACTCATAATATGAAGTAGAAATTGATAGAAAATGTGATGTAGCCTTTTAAGTAGTGTATGAAGGAGACAAAATAGGATTATATTCCATGAAATATTTACGAAAGGAAGATTACGATTATTCAAATTTTATTTATTACGAGGGTCATTCAATAAGCAATGCAACACATTTTTTTTCGGCTAATTTTTTATGAAAAAAACATGAAATTTTCAGTTTCTTCAAACATTACCGCACATTCCCAAATTGTTTCATTATTCTCCGCTTTGCGGCAGCACTGCAGGTAGTGTTCAAGATGGTGTCTGTGAATGAGATACTGTACGTTCAAACAAAGAGCAGTTACTGAATTTCTTTTGGCGGAACAGCAGACCGTGACAGATATTCATAATAGCTTACAGAATGTCTACGGAGACCAGGCAATTGATAAGCACGGTGAGTCGTTGGGCGAAACGTCTGTTGTCGTCGGAAGAAGGAAAAGATAATAATTTGTCTGATCTCTGGCCGAACGCACACACAGCAGCTGCAACGAGCAAAGATCAACTCAGAATTTTATGTGAAGACTCCTAAGAAAATGAGGAAACGATTCCAGCGTGTTCGTGGCCACAAAGATGTGAACAAAATTCTCCTGCTCCACGACAACGCCAGACCACACTCAAGCCTGTATACCCACGAGGAGATCATAATACTTCACTGGACTGTTCTCCCTCAGCTACCTTATAGCCCTGATATCGCGCCTTCGGACCTCTAACGGATGCAATCTCCTAAAAGCGATACAACCAGGAAGTTCTTGACGCAGTAAGAAGTGGCTGAGGGACAGACCAGTAGAGTGGTACCGTCAAGGCATACAAGCTGTGACATCTCGATGGCGAAAGGCCATAGACTGGAACGAAAATTATATTGAAAAATAGTTTTTTGTAGCTAAAGAATTGAGGAACAACGTAATGTATTTAAAACTGTAATAAAACAACTTTGAGAAAAAAAATGTGTTGCATTAATTATTTCCCAACCCTCGTATTATTATTTTTTCTTAGCAATTCAAAGCAGGAAAAAAAGTTGTTTTAATATCCAATTAATCTGTTTTTTAATTATACTTACTCGGTATGCCAGGAAGTGATATCACTGCCAAAAAAAATAAATAAATATTAATTTCTATAATCTTCAAGTAGTCACTTTTTTAATCTTGCGTTAAAAATAAACAAACAAACAAATACTACTGTAAATTTGAATACATTCAATATATAATAATCTAATGATAATAGCACAATCTATAAAACAAAATTACTGTTTTATTTTATTAATTCAATTAATAAAAACCATAAAAATCGACGAATGGATATGCATGCAAAAATGTAGATACGAAATGTCACATTGTACTGGAATAACTTTAATAATCAACAAAATTCTAGCAGGATAAAAATTCTTTGTCTACATTTATTGGAGTAAGTAATTTAATTCTGCAATGTCGGAGTTTTTTTTGCTTTGCTGTTTGGTATAGTTCTCCGGCTTAGGTATTTTAAGCAAACAGTCACCTAGAGTTAATGTTTTTTTTCTGATTTTTAATTATAGCTAATTGAAAAAAAAATGTTATTTAATAATTTCTGTATAACAATAATTGAACGACTCCATTATTTACTTTCTGTCAAAGATGAATATGCTTTTGATTTGCAAACCCTCAGGATAGTGGTTTACAAATGGAAGATCTCTAAACAGGTCTCTTTGTCGGACCATCGACATAATGTTTTTTCTCTGAGCACTGAGATGCTCAGCAAGGAAAAATGTAGAAACCCAAGGCTTACAAATAGGGATATCTATAAGAATGAACTCAAGTTTATCGCGATGAGTTTGCTACAGAAAACTCTGTCTGTTTTCTTTCTAATGCCTTTATCTCTGCTTATGAAGAGAATTGTCCATTTTATTGTAAGCGAAGGAACAATATTATCTGGTGGAATTCATATTTGGATAAACTCAGGATTAAGACCCGTAAGCTGCTTAATAATGCAGAAGTTCTTAATAACGCAGAAGTACATGGGTACTTCCTATGCTTGGAATTCTTATAAAGAATCCCAAAAGAAATATAAACGTGCCATTAGGTACTGTAAGAGAACATCCTGGATAGCCTTTTGTGAAAAAATAGATACTTTACCTGTGGCCACAAGGCTGACCAAGGCTCTATCCAAAAGCTCTGAGACTAGACTGGGATCGCTGCTACTACCGAACGGGGACTGTACCTCATCCGAGGAAGAGGCTTTTAAGTACTTGCTGGATGTTTACTTCCCAGAGTCAATAGTTATTGACGGATTTGTACAACATGTAACTTTTGGACTTTTCTCTTGCCAAATGCATTGTTTCTTATGAAAAGGTTAAGCAAGCGATTACTAGCTTTATACCCTTCAAAGCGGAAAGCAAATTGATCTCTCCAAGAATATCAAATATCTTGGAGTTATTCTTGTCTCCAAATTGATCTGGAAAGAATATTTAGAATCTAAAATCAGAAGACCATCGCCTCCTTTTGAATGTGCAGAAGGACTTTTGGTTGTTCATGGGGTCTCCAGTCAAAGATTATTTATTGGTTTTACGTTACCCTTGTTAGACCTGCATTTTGTTAAGCAGCTATTGTCTGGTGGACCAGAACTAGGCTAAAGACTTAGCCTTATGCTTAGGAAACTTTTGAGCAGAGTTCAACGTCTGGTCTCTTTAGGTATCACAAGATCTATGAGGACGGCACCTACTGTCTCTGTAGAGTTTCTTTTGGATTTGTCACCTCTATATCTCTGTACTGAGCATAATCCAGAAAAACCGCCTTCGGGTAGGTTAATCACGGCAAATGGCGTTACAGCACTTCTAATCATTCCAGTATCTGGCAGGAGACACAGGACCTTTGTTCTAAGCTTACTCTCAGAACTATTGTGTCTTTTAATTTCAACATGATACCCAACTTTGTCATCCATTATCCCAGTAGGGAGGAATGGCTTGCTAAGGGACGTAATCTCATATCCTCCTGGAGCATTGTTTGGTTTACTGAAGGTTCCAGGATTGGTAACAAAGCGGAAGCCGGAATATATCATAAGACCAAGAGCTGATTTCTCTCAAGCTATTGCTATTTATTGTACTGTATTTCAAGCTGAGGTATTTGCTATTTTTTCTTGTGCATTTGAAAACCTCAACCGTCATTATGTCAATAGGATTATTTATATCTGCTCGGATAGTCAGGCTGCATTGCATGCTCTGAGCAGTCCTGCATGCACTTCACAGCTTGTTGCTGACTTCAGGAAAGCTTTATCTTGTCTGGCCAGGACAAATTTAGTTAATTTGTACTAGGTTCCTGGACATCTTGACATTGATGGAAACGAGAAGGCGGATTTGTTGGCCAAGGGGGGTTCCTACTCACTTCCGATTGGCTCGATATTATTTCAACGAGGTTTTAGACTTAAGAAACAACAATAACATTGAAGAACTCAATGTGTAAAATTGTCTATTTCAAATTCAATCGATTAATGAATTATATTATATTGATATTTCAATAATTAGGGCTAAGAATGTAAATATATGAAAAATGAAAGAAGCGATTCTTCTAAAGATTCTTTGATTATGATTAGAGTGGAATACACTTCGACCGTTAGGTACTCCGTCGTTCTTTTACATAGCATTTTTATATTTCACATTTTGTTTGTTAGTTTATTGGTTTGGTAGCCAATTGTTATGTTAAAAGACGAAGGGAATCTAAATATTTGAAAAGTAAAGTAAGTTTCAATGACAGCTACAAAGTGTTTGGTGCTACATGTCTAATGAGTTAAAAACTGTCACTTTCATAAGAATTAACAGTACCATATTTTAAATAATGTACTATATCTTATTAATTAATGATTTGAAAACATCATTTATAATAACAATTATTAATAATAAAGGTAATTTACATAAATGTCTTACTAATTAATGATTTAACAATGCCTTTTATAATAATAATTAACAAGAATTATAATAAGTTTACATAAACTTTAAATAATCAAATAATGAGCCAGTTGTGTTTCATATCAACATTCCAGTAGTAAAGTCTGAGACAGTTGCTATTACAAGTTATGATATATTTCAATATGATATACATTTTAATTTAATTATTACTTGTTACATGTACATACAGGATTTTGAAGGATTGACAGCTAAGCGGACAAGGATTGATAGCAATTCGTCTCTTATCGTCACAGAACGATTTATTGGTAAAAGTTTAGTTTTCAAGCAAAAATTCAAATATTTAATATAACAAAGTCAAACCTTCCGATACATAAATATTGTTTTCAAAATAAATAATGATAACAGAATTACGTCGTGGTGGGATGGGTCCTGCAAAAAGAAAGAAACAAACAGACTTAAATTATTACAAAGAAAACATATTGGAACTTAAATTTTCAATATTTTCAATATTTAAAAAAAAAATCATCATTAACGTGATTTCTTTTTCTTCTTAATAAACCTTTTTTCATATTTCTTTATAATGCTTAATTAATAATTCACTTTTAATTCGAGTTAAAAACTGTCACTTTCATAAGAATTAACAGTACCATATTTTAAATAATACCTACATTTGTAGCATGTACGAGAATTTATGTACGATAATTTATGGAATTTATCTTTGCAACGTGCAAAGATCAACTCAGAATTTTATGTGAAAACTCTTAAGAAAATGAGGAAATGATTCCAGCGTGTTCGTGGCCACAAAGACGTGAACAAATTCTCCTCCTCCACGACAACGCCAGGCCACACTCAAGTCTGTATACCCGCGAGGAGATCAGAAAACTTCACAGGATTGTTATGCTTCATCCGCCCTAAAGCCCTGATGTCGCGCCTTCAGACCTCTAACGGATGCAATCCACGAAAAGCGATATGACAACGACCAGGAAGTTCTTGACGCAGTAAGAAGTAGCTGAGGCACAGACCAGTAGAGTGATACCGTCAAGGCATACAAGCTGTGACGTCTCGGTGGTGTAAGGCCATAGATATGAATGAAAATTATATTGAATATAGTTTTTTTATAGCAAAAGAATTGAGGAACAACGTGGTGTATTAAAAACTGTAATAAAACAACTTAGAGAAAAAAATGTGTTGCATTAATTATTGAACAACCATTGTATTATTATTTTTTCTAAGCCATTCAAAGTAGGAAAAAAAGTTGTTTTAATTTCCAATGAATCTGTTTTGAAATGATACTTACTTATTTTGTCAAAAAGTGAGTCTGCCAAAAAAAAAAAAAAATATATTAATTGCAATAATCTTCAAATATCCCACTGTGTATTTTTAACGCAAGATAAACAAACAAACAAGCATTTTATTTTAGTACTGAAATATAGAGGTACTCGTGTTTTGAGAGTAGAATCAACCTACCACTACTCTCAAATAGTACTACTCTCCTAATACAATAAAAATTGTATTGATATTTTTCTTGCTTTGTAATGGTTTATTTATATTCTTTCAATCACCTGAAATTTCATTTCAATCAATGTTTTTAATTTATCAGTATACTCGAAAAGTTTTATCAGTATTTCAACACTGACTTAGGCTTTCATTTAGGTGCAGTCTTTTATTTAAAATATGCGGTTTTGGAAAACAACGATTAGGATCCATTGTGAGGAGATAACTGGACACTTGATTGTTTTCCGCTACCTAAAGGTCAGAGCCGATCAAGTATATTATGGATCAGAAATATAACAGAAAGATAAAAACCGAATTTATAAAAGGTACGTTCTTAAAAAATTGTTATTTCAAAAAAATATTGATAGTTACTTTACCATAACTTTGATGTTCTTCTGTAAAATAAATAAAAATAATGAAGTATAAATTAATAAATAGTTATAAAACCAAATTGTTGAAAGGAAATCATCTCTATTCCAGAAATCACCTCTGTTCTCATTTCCTCAGTTTTTCTTCACTTTTTGAGAAAATTATTACTTTAATTGCTTGTGTCAAAAAAAATCATTGATTCTTTAACTGCTATTTTAAGTTAAATTTATCATTATTTCGTTATTTTCGCAACAGAAAAAACAACAAGTTATTTTGGTTAGTTTAATTACAATCGTAATATGCAGTATAATATTCTAATAGCTTACCTTTAATAACTGGTGGTTCAACTGCAGGAAAAATTCAGAAACAATGAAAAATTAATAAATAGTAAAGAATTAGGATTTTTGTTTTGATCTTACTGTAATAAATACAGAAAGGTTTAGTACCTTCATAGTGGAATAAAAATATTATTAAATATTTATTACAATTTTTTAAAACAATTATATTTGTCCTTTCCTTTAAAAAAAGAAATAAAGAAATGAAATTTTTAAGTGAATGTCTGCATAAATACTAATTGACAAACAAAATCATACATAAATCTTCATTATCTGGTTTTTGTCTATTTTTTATTTTCTAATGTATCACTTTTGAAAAGTTCTAGTTAACTATTGAGAGAAAAGTGAAGAAAACAACTGAGATTCTTTATTTAATTCCTTCCAAATAAGTTGATCTAATGTGTTAAATTTTTGTTAGTTTATTTGTTTGCAATAATTGTGTGAAGTAATGAAACGAACATATCTGCTATTTCATGGTAAAAACAATTGTATATTGTTTAAACATGTTTCATGTTCATTACTATTTTGTATTTTATTTATTCCAAAGACTATTTTATTTTCATTTCGCTTGAAGAAGGGAATTTTCATCCCGAAAATTCGCAAAGTATTTGAAATAAGCTATTTGAATACTATGTTATGGAGATGTGGAGTTTTGTTTAATATTTGGATACATTGTTTTCTTGAAGGTCCAGCCCGCACACAATGATTA
>JAFIDM010027293.1:0-13766 GCA_023159025.1 Thereuonema tuberculata
GGCGGCCCATTCCCGGGACCATGTATGCTTTTGGGTAGAGCTTTCGCTCGGCGAGCCAAACATCAACGAGTAACGACTCCAGTACTGGACGAAGTTTCTTTAGTTTTTTGTTTTTATTTTATACTTGAAAATGGACCTTATGTAGTAGATAGTCAGAAACGTTGTGTTTTAATTTGTTTCTAATTCACACCTTAATCGTGCATATATAAGGTAGGCAATTTTTAATTTGAATATTTTTTTATTTAATTTTATGAAGTTTAACTCTGTCATTTATTTCTTAAAACAGGCTAAAATTTAGTTTTAAAATGAAAATTGGCATAGCGAGATGAATATTATTAAATTTGTGTATTTTATCACCATCTTTTTATTTAATTGGGTTTGTCTTCTTTTCATTATTAAAATTATTAGTCGAATTTAGGAAATCCTAACCCGAATATAAAATTATGGAGGATCATTTCAAACGGTTTTGATTTGTTATCTCTTTATGAGCTTACAACTCTCAGTTCCAAATACATTCAATGTGATTATTCTGTTGCGAACTATCAACTGCCATGACAGTTTGCATTGCAACAGACTTCTGTACAGATAAGTAGCCGGAATCCTATCCTATTTCTTGTGAAACATCCATGAACCTGTACTCTGGGTCGAAAAATGACAATTTTAAATAAACCAAAGCCAAAGAAATAGGAGACGCATTGGGCGACTTCAGCTGTTTGCGCATATGATAATGTCAGCGCTAAGGAACGGATTCCCGCGTCTATGGACAACAGCGAACACCCACGCATATGAACAAATGCAACGTAGAATTAGAATTTACTTCAACTGTTTATTTTAGAAATCGTAGATTGGCCTGGTGATTTTACGATCATTTCGGCGAGAAAGGAGCAGACGGTCTCATCGATTCGGTTCAAATTTCTTTGTTTTCTTTATTTTGATTTAGAAACCTCTTAAAGCCATCTCACCTTTTCATACACATGTCTATTGAATATCTACACTCAGATAATTAAACGCGTTTTAATCTTCACCAAGAAATCAAAACAGAAAATATGAATCGAGCGAGAAAATGGATATCGATTCCTCGTTTGAAGATTACAAATGTTTCGTAATTGGCTGTCTGAAAAACGATTGTTTCCGTCACTCGGATTGGTTTCCATTTTAACAAAGAAATCGATCTGATTGGCGAGACTCTGAGTCTGCTGAACCGCGTCCGTTAAACTTTAAAAGCTGCTGTGGTTCGCGTCTGCGGACTCCTGCGAAAATTGACATCACAAACTGACGCTGAAGAAGCGAAAGTCCTTTGGAGTCCGTAGGTGTTCATTTGTGCGTTGCGTATGCGTGCTGGCTTTATACGAATATCAATAACAGAAATTCCTGTCTAATCTTTTCTACTCTTACAATAGCAGAATGATAGGAAGAAATATGTTAACTCTTATCTACTTAAATCTTCACCTTTTCGGTATCATCACCATGAAACTGCGGTATGTCGAAAATTATTAAAGAATGTCATCACTTTCTGCTGAAAGTATTTTGAATTCACTTTGACTTTGCTGTTATTCTGATGATATACAAGTTGCCACAATAAATATTTATGAATCTTTTTATATATTCTTAAGCGCAGTCGGTTCAATCGTTTCCTAGTCTTGACCTTTAAGAACTGCAAATGCGCGTTGCAATCAAGAGTTAGATGGAGCCTCATTGAATGAGCTTACCCAAAGTCATTTGTCCCCTGCTACAAGGGTTGGGTAGAATTTAGGATAATTTGAAACGTTCCTTCATGTGTCATGACATTACTTTATGTTAACAGGCCTGGCATAAAGGACTGTTTACCCCTATTCAGAAATCCATGATCTATACAATCCTATTCACACTAATCGAAGATGTGCCGTTGCTATTCATTTTTGCATGGCAGTAGGAGTAACTGCAGAATTGAGATGTGAAGCTTTCTCATATGGTGGCAGGCTTATGTTTATTTGATATTATCCGTGTGTTAATTTCAATCAATTCTTAGAGCAACGTGTAAGAATGACTGAATTGCTCACTTTATATTGGAAAAGAGCAAAAAATGTAACCTTCCCAAAGTGGCTTCGTTTCGTCGCATTAATTGCGGGATTTTTATTATCAACAGAGATCACTTGATTATAGCTACAGTGTATTCTAAATTGAGTATGATAGAAAAGAATGCTATTATACTGTAAAATTTATACAGTTTAATATTGGGTGAGTGCGAAAGTTCTACCCGTTTTTGGATATGAAAATTTGCAATGGAATTGCCCTCACACATGACATTGTAATGACGCAAATCGTCTGCCAATCAAACGTGTAAATGCCTCACATATAAATGCATCGTGTCTCACAAAGTTAATCATCCCCAAAAATATATCAGAGGGTGAAACATGGAAAGCGAGAAGGAGCATATAAGACATTGTTTGTTATACGAGTTCGGTAAAAAGAATACGGCAGCCGCCGCATGTCGCAATGTTTGTCAAGTTTATGGGAATATGATTACGTCGTCGATGATTTAGTAAATTTAGGGAAGGAGACAGAAGTTGCCAAGATCAGGCTAGGAGTGGACGGCCATCACAAGTTGGAGAGGACGATATTGACCAAGCCATAAGGAACAACCCGAACCCAACCGTGTAAGAATTAGCAAAGACCTTCAACGTACACCGGACAACGGTCGAGAGACGGCTGGTTAAGTTGGGTTTTACGAGAAAGTTGGATCTTTGGGTTCCACATAACCTGACAGTTAATCAACGGGATGACCGAATCGCCACCTGGGTTTCCTTGGTTTCCCGTTACAAAAAGGACCCATTCTTGACACGAATTGTGACAGGAGATGAGAAGTGGGTTCTGTACAGTAACGTAAAGCGTCGTAAGACTGTGTGTCGCCTTCTGATCCGCCTGCATCGACTTTGAAAGCTGAACTTCATCTCAAGACGGTGTTAGTGAGTGTGTGGTGGGATGTGCAGGGAATAATTCACTGGGAGGTCCTGCCACTCAACCAAACCATCAATGCTGCCTTCTACTGTCTACAGTTAGACAGGCTGCATTCAAATTTGGTAGCAAAGCGGCCAGGTCTCATCAATCGTCGCGATGTTATCCTTCATCACGATAATGCCAGGCCACATGCTGCTGTCATCCCTCGCCAAAAGTTAATAGGCTTTGGTTGGGAGGTTTTACCCAACCCGCCCTATTCTCCTGACTTGGCACTGACTATCACCTGTATCGTGCGTTGAACAATTCCTTCAGTCAGAAAATCTTTGATGATCTTGATACTATGAAAACTGCCATCCAAGACTTTTTTGACTCGAAACCGCCGGAATTTTACCGCCGTGGGATTCATCTCCTACCAGAAAGATGGCAAGAGGTCCTAGATAGCAATGGGGATTAGGCATAATAATAGGTACTGTTCATTTTGCGTTTATTTGCTCTTCTTTACGGGTAATAAAAACAGGTAGAACTTTTGCACTCACCCAATATATTAATCTTATACAGATTTATTATATTTCTGTTTTCCTATAGCTGCTTAAGTGAAATTGCTTAGATTATGTAATTGCATACACTTTGAATAATTAAATCAAGTAAATGAATAAGTTTTTTCGAATTCTGGATGTTTACTGCAATTCTCTGTTTTCCAACATCAAGTTGTTATTCTAGTTCCAATCCTTATCGAATACAAATTACTTACCTAATTCCCAGTCTTTTTCATAGAGGTTCTGGAATCCTAAAAAAATTAAATATTTGACAATTAGACATTATTTTATTTTATGAATTCTAATATAATTGATAATATACGAAATAAAAGTAAGTACAATTTTGTTATTACATTCAATATACTGTTAGTGATACCTTGCCAATTTATTAATATCTTTTGTAATTTTCAACATTATCAGTTATATTATGAAAGTCATAAATACTTTGAATAAGGAAATAGACTTTTAATGACTTGGAATTCAATATAGACATAGAAAAAGATTTTACTATTTTTTTAAAAATGAAATTGATGTTTTCAATAATCAGTTTTTTCCGATCAGTTTTTTATCTTATAAAAAAATATCAAAACAAAATCATTTTTCACATATTTATTTGAATAATAGTTGCATATGCGGACTTCTTTTAGAATGGTATTAGTTGAAAAGAACACTAATGAATATTCACCTGGTAATAGAATAATTTTACATCTTTCTTACAGGCCACACTAAATTGCAAAACATACCTTTTTAATTAGTAAATAATCTGCTGCGAAAAATTCACTATTTTTCAGAGGACAACCTACACAGTGGTTAGTGCTCTCAGTAAATGGTTAATGTATAGAAAGTGAAGTGAAAGTGGTTAATGTTTATTTTTTGTATTCTATGTAACACTGCACTATACATAATTTCCTATGTATAACTACAGCATTCTAAGACACTTACTGCTAAGAGAAAAATACACTCTGTGACAAAAAAAAAAAAAAAAAAAAGAAGAAAACATCAAATTTGAATAAAACTCTGAACCCAATTACTTCCTAATGATTAGTTGTTAAGAAACGTCACCATCGCTCCCATGTCTCAAGCATTTGTGAAATTGTTGATGGAATTGTTCATGAAATTGTCTAGATTCTGCTTCGTAAAACTATTGCATTCAAATAAGTTTACCAACAACAATGCATCGACGATGCTCTCAAAGACCTTACGAGCAACAACAGATTTCTCGCATCGTTGGACTGCGAGAAACCTGTTGGTCGTGCAAACGAATCTCTCGCTATTTGTGTCGCAGTGAGGCTTTTGTGGGAAGGCACTAGAATCGATGGGTGCATGACTTACGTAATCAAGTCTGTGGTCGGCTGAACAGAACCACTGATAGAGATTGTCGGTGAGGCAAGCCCCGACTACTGAAACCTATCCTTTAAACATCCCAGGACTGGAGGCTCCGTCTAGACATGTCCTGGTATGGTTTCATATTATAAACTTTGGTGATGGGTAACGCCTTTGCCTTACAGCAGATGATCATCTAATCTGCGTATGGCGAAGGACTGGGCAATGATAAAATCCTGGCAGTATTGTCGAGATGTATACAATGATTACAGCTAGCAAATAGTGTGGGAGCCATTTCTTATGACAGCAAATCTCCTCTCATAGTGATTCAATGAATTTTAAATGTACAACGATACTTGCAGAAAATAATGCAACCAATTGTTTTGTCCTTCGTGTCACGCCTGCCAGGAGATATTTTCCAACAGGTTAATTCATACTGCACACCTTTCCAAGCAATTTGAGCCTTACCTTGGCCAGCTTGGTTCCCAAATTGATCTTCCATCGAAATATGTCTGGGCATATTAGGACGTCAACTGCATCCGTCATAGAACACTCAGCATATGGAGCAGCTTCTAAGGACTCCATGCCAGGCCGTACATCAGCATGAAAAGTATCAAGAGGTTTCTCAACACAATACTAATAATGTAACAATGATGCTGCTATTTTTCAAGAAAAATTTGCTATGAAATTTGAATGAATTGTAATTCTCTTCATTCCAATGGCATTTACAAAGTTTCATTCCAATTGGAGGTTTCCTTAAAGCTGCTTCTTTTTTATCACTGAGTGTATAATGTCTTTAAATGGTAAAAATCTTTTCTGCTGCAATAATTGGTCGTAAAGAAAGTAATCGAAAGAAAAAGCCAACAATATGATTTCGTTTCAGTAACAGCTGCAAAGTTAAAGGACATGCAATCAAAGTAGACATCGGTGATTAGGTAAACGTAAAGACCGATGCTGAGGACTGATGCGAAACATTATTGCGAATGATGTTCACTTTGTAAGTAATTACACAAAGATACGTTATCTATTCTTATTTTAAATGTTTTGTAACATATTGCTAACTCAAAATAATAAGATAATTAAATGTTAAAAAAAAAAAATTATCTTTACATTTAAATTTTTAAAAAATCAACTTTCAAATTTGAAAGTATGGAAAATTAAAATTATGGCTAACTGAATTATACTTTTTTTCCAAAATAAAAAAAAAAGAACTCGGTGCTTTTTTAAAGTGAAATATATGGGAGATCCGTGTATTACGGACCATCGTGTAATATGGACCTGTTGAAATTTACGTTGGCAGAACCACTAGTTGGCAGAACCATTCCATTGCCTTTAGTGAATATTATTCTTATCCAAACCAGGAGGTGACTTTTATGTACCTTCATTTGGACGAGTATTAAATTGTGTTTTCAGTTTTATATGATCATGATGTAACAGGTATGTTGGAATGAATGTATTACTTTCTGCTGCTAGGTAATTTTAATATAATTTTCACGTTAATAGTAGCAAATGTACTTATTTTCCTCACAATCCAGAATGTGTTTTATGCGCGCCAATTTGCATAGCGATATGTGATTAGAAACAACGTTGCTCCGCTCATGCGTATAATTTGAATCGTGCGCTGTTGTGTAATATGGACCACTGGTTGCTAAGCATATTATTATGAGCCTGAAGCTTGATTTAATATATTAAACGAAAAGCACAAATTAGGGCTTGCTTAATGTAATTCAAGTCGTACAATTTTTATGATTTAAATTTTTCAAAATTCGACCCATAAGGGGAGTAAAGAGGGGCATATTTTAAAATCACCATATCTCATAAACCAATCCAAATAAAATCGTGAAACTTCACATGCCTACAGTATGACTATTGTTTACTGCATTATAATGAAAGTTTGTTTGTAAAAATTATTTTAATTAATTTCTTGTTATGTTTTGTTTTTGGTTTACTCGGTCAATATTACACGAACGTAACTGTAATATGGACCACCTATACGAAAATAAAAAAATTATTTCCTGCAATTATTAATAGAGAACTTTACCACGTTTGAACCATGTAGCTATACAATTGTTATGAGCAGCCAACAAATTAAATCTTTTTATGTTAATAATTTAAGTTTTATGAGCATTCTTGCTTATGGGGTCCATAATACATGGATCTCCCCTACATTTTTTATTTTACAGAGTAAGACAGTGAAATAATATGAGGGGCGTTCAAAAAGAAACGAGCCGGAGTGTGGAATGGACGAACCGGTGACAGAAGGGTAATATCGTTGCATGTGTAACCAAGATTGGTTCCGACACGAGTGAGTGCGGAAGTTCACAGCCCGCCGCTAGAGGGTCACGGATGTGAGTAAGTGACTAAAACCTAACACAAGTATGCGTCAATCGTCCAACGCGGTCATTCGCGTTGTAAGCAGTGAAGCAGTGCAATGGAGGCGTCCAAAGAAGAGCAAAGAGGTGTTGTTCGTTTTCTGACAGCAGAAGGAGTAGGGGGAACGGACATTCATCAAAGAATGTCACAAGTGTACGGTGAACACTGCATGTCCCTTGCAAGAGTTAAGGCGTAGCACAAGCGCTTCAGGGAAGGACGTGTGTCGTAGGCCGATGATGCACGATCTGGAACACCACACCGCATTACCGATGACGCAGCTGATTGATGGACTCTTTACCGAGGACCGCCGAGGTACAGTGAAAGCTGTCGCGGACGAGGTCGGATTGAGCGTCGGAAATGTTCACACCATCATTACAAAAGATTGAACTGGCGCAAAGTGTGTGCCACTGGATGCCCCACAGTCTTCAACCTCAACAGAAAGCATGTTGAATGGCCCACTGTATTGATCATCTGCAGCACTATGCCTGGGAAGGGAATGAGTTCCTGGCACGAGTGGTGGCTGGATTGAGTCTTGATGTCATCACTTCGAACCAGAATCGAAACGACAAAGTCTCCAGTGGAAGCATGCAGGTTCACCACCACTAAAAAATCCAAGGCCATCCACACAAGTGCAGAAAAGGTTATGCTGACGTTCTTCTTTGATCAAGACGGTTCCTTCTGATAGACTTCCTGCAGCACGGGACAACAGTGAATACCCAGCATACACAAACCTTGACCACCCTTTGCCAAGCAATCAAATCGAAATGACCAGGCAAGCTCACCCGTGGGGTCATTCTGCTCCATGACAATGCAAGACCCCATACGGCCATCACAATCACGGCACTCTGGCAGAAATTCAAGTGGGAAGTTCTCGACACCCTCCATACAGTGCAGACCTCTCTCCCTTCGATTACGCCATTTTTGGTCCCCTAAAAAAGGCTCTGAGGGGCAAACGATTACCTTGGATGACGACGTCAAGCAGTAAATGCAGAATTGGTTCACAATGCAGCCCCGGTAATTTTACGAGACAGCCATTCACCGCCTTGTATCGCAGTGGGACAAGTGCCTCAGCAGCCAGGGCCAATACTTCTTACATACAGGTACTGGTTTCTGTTCCTAGGCCTCCGGCTCGTTTCTTTTTGAATGCCCCTTATATACATATTATATTGTGATTACCTATTCTATATTTTAATGGTGCTTTGCATACATTGTTGTTACATGTAACAATAATGAAAATGATAAACAATAGTAGGTTTGGTAACCGTTGAGTGTTTATTGCTATGTTGTACTGTTTTTCAGCTTCGGTGGAATTAAAAAAAGGAAAGAATAGGGGCTAATAGATCAGCAATATATTTGGTAAAAAAGAAAGGTATATAAGGATTTTTTTAAAGAGGCCTTTCTTAATCTCTTGTTCTTGTCTGGATGATCTGCCATATGTTTGATAGGGAAGCAAAGATCACTTCCTGATATATGTAAGTTTCATCCGACAATTTTCGATGCCAAAAGTAAATTGACTGAAATGTGAATGTTCACAAAACAAACGTCATTGCGGACACACATTCGGAATTTTACTTTTTAAGTCAACGATATATTATCTTATCAGGATGCAATGTGATGAATGCAAGATGTAAGGTACTTTTCCCCCTTTACCAAGTGAATATTTTCTTTTTAAACGAAGTCAATAAAATGTATTTTTTAGTCATCATCACAAAAAGATTACTTTTTATCTATTTTAGCAAATATATAATTCTGCATCTTCATATGATGCAATAATTGACATAGTGTTGAGTTAGAAGTTAAACTGTTCCGCAATAGGCCTTGCAGATCCTGGGGTGGCCGAGAGGTTTAGGCTTCCAACGATTCTCGACCAACGAGACTAGTAGAGGTCAGCCCGACTTTCCCCAGCGTAGGATTGAGTAAACATTAATTTTTTTTTTTAGTTCAAAATACGAACATACGCGTTTTATACTAAGATTTCTTGGAAGTTGAAAATCTTCAAATCTCTCTTTCTTTGTTGCAGTCATGGCAGCAATGGTTACAGGCTCAATATCACAAGTGTTAGAACTTTTATAATAAATATTATTAAACATCATCCACCTTACCAGAAATAAATGTCACAAAAACTACATTTATTACCAAAAAAAAAGCGAATTTTCAAGGAGATAATTCACCGTCTCCTCTTTTTCAAGCCTTTTACATTATAATAATATATAAGCGAGATTCTTTTTATGACAACGACCTTAAAATATGATACTAACAATTAAGATTGATTAATACAATATTTAGAAGGGATCATATTCTACAATATAATAATCACATATTCTTAACAATCACAAATTCTTAACGAAAAAACATAACTATTATTATAAATAAAGACACTACAATACAGTCATTAAGCCAGAAGGCCTCTACGCCTCAGAATGCCTTGCACTAAACACAGCCAGACAATTGGACGAGGTAGAAAAAAAGGAAAGAAAGATCTTACGGAAAATCCTGGGACCAAAATATGAAGATGGAAAATGGAAACTGAGAAACAACAAAGAAATCTACGCAAAAACAGAAAAAATAACTGACACAATGAGGAAAAGAAGAGTGGCTTTCTACGGACACATTAAAAGAATGAGTGAAGGTAGACTGACGAAGAGATTATTCACCTTCTTCGACAGAAACCCCAAGACTCAGATGACATGGATCAAGGAGGTCAGAAAAGACATGGAAGAAATGAAAATAGATGGAGAAGAGGTGGAGAGAAGAGAAGAATTCAGAAAAAAGATCAGGGGATTCAAGGGTTTTCAAGAAAAGGCAAAGAAGAAGACGGGAGCAAAATGGACGGAAGAAAGAAGGAAACAACATAGTGAAAGAATGAAAGAATACTGGAAGAGAAGAAAGAAAGTAGAAAAATAATCATGAGTTATTTCACGTGGTCCATAGTCGGCCAAATTCGAAGAAAGAAAGAAAGAAGATAAATAAAGACTATTAACACTTTAATTTTTCGATTATTACCTTTTTGTTAGAGGTTACACATTTTTTGTTAATCATGTCTCTAGACAATTTTACTAAATTTTCAAATACTTTAACTCCTTCATATCTATTGAGACTTTTTTCTTTCGAATTTCGAATACATAAGCTTTCTATTGTCTTTCTAATTTTTGTATTTGTTTCATTATATAAAATTTTTACTTCACTATTAATATAATGTTGTTTGTCTCTACAAAGTTCTGCAATTTCCGATTCCTTTACTAATTTTTATCTAATATAATATTCGTGTTCCCCCATATGTTCTTGAACCGTTCTTTTCGTCTCTCCAAGATAGAAAGAATCGGAATTCAGGCACTCTAATTTATACACAACTTTTATTTGGTTTCGAAGAAAATCACATGATTGAACTCTAATCCACTGTTACACACATGTGGATAGAATTTCGATTAAAAAAGACTCAATAATATAAAATGCAAATCTGTTATTTCGTTTGAATTTAGAAAACGTTATGCTATCAAAAACGTAGTTTATGTTTCAAAACGTATGCTGTAGAAAAACAAAAGTTCAATAAAATTTACTCTGTGGCTATGAAAGCTTTGGTGACAGATTTATATTATTGTTTTAATAGTCTTTTAAAACGACAAACACGCAATTTAAAGTTCTATTGATGTGTTTTCGTTACTTGTTTAAAACAAAACATTTTGAATTTTGTTTGAGTATTTTGGTTTAATAATAAATATTTTATACTTTCAATAAATTTGTGGATTAATAAACAATTTTGGTAAATAAAAAATTCAATAGTATTCAAAAGTTGTATTGATCTCTGTAATTCTAATACAAATAACTTAAGCCTATATTATGGTAGCTTCGGAATTCAAATTTATCCAACACAAATTAAGCAATTATACATTTACTGCGATTAAAATTTGCATTTCAGGTAAGACGGTATAGAACAGTATATAGGGTGATTCTAAATTCATAGTACAGATTTAAGGGGTGTAGGGCATATTAAAGCAAACATTCTTTATCAAACAATGTATGTCTGCAACTGTCGCGTTTACATTCTACGACAGGTTGAGGAACGTCCCGACACAGGCACCAGAGCTGTTGCACGTAGCGTAGATATGAGCCAAACCATCGTATGGAGAATTTTGCACCAGGAGCAATTTCACCCATTCCATTGACAGAGAATTCATGCATTGAAAGCGAGTAGACTTCTGCCGCAGGTTTATGCAGCCGAGTGCAGTGCATCCGAATTTTCTAGCACTTGTGCTCTTCATAGATGATGCATTGTTTACATGTGAGGTAGTGTTCAACATGCACAATACTCATGTGCGGGCAAACGCAAACCTACACGCTACACGGCCACTTGCTTACCAGCAACGATTCTCTCTGTATTCAGGCGAGTATCATCAATGGCCAAACAGCGCCCTCTACCGCATAAACCTGACAGTTCCGGACATATATTGTTTGACAAAAAATGTTAATTTTAGTGTGCTCCACCACCCCTTAAAGTTTGTTCTGAGTTTAGAATCACTCTATATAGAACACGAAAGTTATTGAATAAACGATTCACCATTTCATGAAAAAATAAATTTGTGTTTAAAGGGTAAACACAATGATAAAATAATTATCAGACAATACAATGATAAAATATTTATATGCAGGGTACAAAAAAAATTCTATTACGAGAAAAACATTTATCAGCAATGAAACTATTAAAATATTGTTGATTGGTCTATGAAAATAACAGCTCCTTGTTACCTGACTGTGATTGTTCCGCTTGGCGTCTAAAAGATGATATGTCATGAGGTGGAAGATGAGAACCTGGATCTCTCCCACCCGGTGGGCGTATTTGAAGTCCAGAACCTCCTGTTTTTCAGAGAGATATAAAAAACAACCATTATTTTATTGGCTGATTTATTATAGGATAAATTAAGTTGAAATTCAGTGCAGTGACGGATTAGTGATCTTTTGTAGGAGAGGGCGGATTTTTGTGGGTTGGGGCGAATCCAACATATTATCTCTCGCGGAGGGATGATATCTTGGAGGGGAGCTTGTATAGCCCCAGCTATTCCGCCACAGCTTATACTATTCTTTCCACAAGCACAAATGATTATTGATGTCGACTTACATCCAGCAAAAAATAACAAAATCTTTAAAATAAATGATTGAGAATCGATATAGAATACACTTCTAATTTTTCAAACTTTATTGTTAACATGTTAACTTTAAAAATCCGTTTGATTTTTGAAATTCATTGTTTGATTCCGTTAGAAACAAACGCCCCCACCCCCATTTAATCCGTCAGTGGTTCAGTCAGAATTCTAATTTGACGAAAATAAAAAATTACAAATATAGTCCGATTCTGAATCTTAAATTAACAAATTTTTAAATTTGGAATAGAATGAAAGTATTATTTCGGTTAAAAATATGGATTGAAGTGGATTTGTGTGAACATTACCAGACTATAAGAATTTTTTCGGAAATTTTAGTAGTTGGTAACTGACTGAATGGAAAGGATGGTTCAAAATCATAAGAGAAGTTTATAAAATACATATTGGAAACACAATATACTCTCGATATCTCGAACTTCGATATCTCGAAAACCTTGATATTTCGAAAAATTATTTTTCCCCTTGATGTTACATATTCTTCTAATGTGAATTTTAATTCTTAAGTCGAAGAGTTTTCACTCAAAACCTTCTTAGGTCGAAAATTTTTCGAAGTAAAAAATGAATTTTTCTGAAAAAATCGCCGTTCAGTTGTGTCGAAGCAAATAGAGGTATTTTTTAAGAAATTCTAGCAATGTAAGTTCATTGTATTTTTTGTTTTCAATTTAATGTAATTATTTTCGACTACTTTTAAAAATTAAAATTATTATTGCTGTATTTAGACTTATTGTTAACTATCATTACGTATTTATACTTATTCTCATCTATCAAGAGTCTAATTTTTAGAATATTATTCCGTATCTTGTGTTTTATTTTAGTTATGTTTAAATTTATGTTTTAGTTATGACCTTCTTATCTTGAAAACTCGCTATTTTGAATTTTTTTTAGCGTCCCTTCGACTTCGAGATATCGAGAGGATACTGTACTAAATTGATTATTTCCACTTATTACAGTTAATAGATTTCGTCAGACAATTTATTTCGTCAATGTTTTCATTTATCGTATAAAATATTTCAAATTCTTCAAAATGGAATTTCGACAACCATTTTTCACTACTTACGTCTTTGTCATGCAGCAAAAAAGGCTATATTCTATTGTTTATAAACTTTTAAAATTTCTAATTAGAGCTTATCTCATTCTCACGATAATTTTATAATCTTCTAAAATATAAAGTATTGAAATAAAACCACTTTTCCATCTTAGAAACATCAGATCTATATTTCAGCCCAATGACGGGTCTTCTTCAGGATAAAAAATTAAATACAGGAAAATAAAGAGAAAAGAAACATCTTCCTTCTCTTTCAAATCATGATCGAATATAAAATAAATAATCATGATGGTACAAAGCAAATTGTAATAATTACATAAAACGATACAAAACAATTTTTTAATAATATAACAATGTATCAATCGACACAACAACATCCTAACTAATCACAACAAT